>CAJQZN010038622.1:0-34100 GCA_907164685.1 Colias eurytheme | reverse complement strand
TATTTATTAATTATTATTTTTGTTTATTTAATAACAATTAAACCACATCGAATCAGACCCTGAAAAATGAAAGGGTTCTATTCCTGAGCATACTCAAGCGTAAGAGAAAAAAAAAGACTCGATTAGTAAAGTATTTCGGTCGCTATCGTGTTAACAAGAAAAAGGATCCGCACATACAGACACACGGACGTCCAAGACAGAACTTTTTTAAACTGTTTTTTAACTAGTTTAAATAACAAAAATGACATAAAAATATCATGAACGTTAAAAATAGTGTTTTTTCTTAATATGTGTGTGTATGTATTATCTTACAAGTGCAATGTATGATACATAAAGACATTTTAAGTTTGAAAAATCAGATGTTTTGCGCGAAGTGACAGTAGTACCCACCTCAACGCTTCGCTTATGAGGCGTGCAAAAAATGTTAAATTATGTTTCGCTGTTTGGTTACGTTAGCTGAGCTAACTTTGAATATATTTTTGCGGTTGTCCGTTTGGACTGACTATTTAAAAAAAAACCGGCCAAGTGCGAGTCGGACTCGCGCACCGAGGGTTCCGTATGTGATGTAACTAAAAATTTATGGTTTTCGTAATTTTTCCTTTATCTATGCTATAAGACGTTGCTTCGTACCAAATTTCAAGATTCTGAGTTCACGGGAAGCACCCTGTAGGTTTTGATTCCCTTGCAAGTGTCGAAAATTTGCGGCATAAACGGCTATATCTTTTGATTGCGTTGGCTTAGAAGTTTGATTTTTTTCACAGCTTCAAGGGACAGTAGACCTGAGTAATTGATATAAATTTCAGCTTCATACCTCCACGCGTTCCTGAGAAAAAGGGTCTTGACAGACGGACGGACGGACGGACGGACAGACGGACAACAAAGTGATCCTATAAGGGTTCCGTTTTTTTCCTTTTGAGGTACGGAACCCTAAAAAGTCGTATTCGTCAAATTGCAAAATGTTCTTAAACTTTACAAAAAAAAACTAAGCACAATTTCCTGCCCATTATGTTCACCAATAAAAGTAGAAGACTTCCATTTGTTATTTGTATAATGTGTGCTTTAAAATTAGTGGTTGAGATTAGTATCTCAACATACATATTTTGTTGTTCATCCCAAATTCCAGGCTGTGACCGCGCCTGTGGCTTATAATTCATTTTAATCCATACTAATATTATAAATGCGAAAGTAACTCTGTCTGTCTGTCTGTTACTCAATTACGCCTTAACTACTGAACCAATTTGCATGAAATTTGGTATAGAGATATTTTGATACCCGAGAAAGGACATAGGATAGGTTTTATCCCGGAAATCCTACGGGATTTTCTTTGAAAACGCGGGCGAAGCCGCGGGCGGAAAGCTAGTACAGAATATATTATTAATAGACAGTTTCAAAATATTGCTTATAAAATCTATTTATAATACGGATGAAGTTCAAAGTCATGCGGCAGGGCGGCTACAAATAGATTGTATTTTAAGCTAAGTTTTAAGCATTAAATGGCAAAATATGTAGTTAAAATATAATTAATCTTCGGAAGTTTTAAGCTCATAATTTAAGTGTATTTATTAATATAAATAAGAATAAAAATAAACTATGCGTGCACAAAAAAGTATTTGTGTAAAAGATTCAAATCTTTCTGTTACATAATAAGTTACAAACTCGTTTTATCATACGAGTAAATATTGCCTCTTGAGGTTTGAACTTTTAAGTGGGAGGCAAGTAGTTATGAAACTTACATAATGTTATACTCGAATGTTACTAATAATATTTAAAGCTATTAGAATTTAATTCTTATACAATCCCAAAGTCTCCTATATAGCAAAGAATGAGCTTACGTTTTCCATTTGTTGCTTGAAAGAGATTACTGTTTTTTTATAAGCCCGCCTACACCTTTCCTTTGCGGCGCCCAAAGGCTTCTATCATAGGTCTATCACATATTATCAAAGTGTAAAATAGCAATACTACTAGTATCATAATTATCTGTGGTAATACATAACCTATATTAAAAATTGCCATTTATAACAGAAAACACGTGCAAACGTTTAACATCTAGTTAGAATAAACATCTCTAATTGAAAGTCAACATCGGCGTACACAGAGCGTCCATGGAATCACAATATTTCAAAAGCGCTTAACAATATTATTTTTTCATTCTGCAGACATCGCAAAGATGAAGTTAAACGCGAAGAAAATAACTCCTTCGAATCAATAGTTAGGGAAGTAGGTCGTTTATATCGTCAGAGGGTTTGAATTATTCTCTCCTGTGTAAATACCGAATGGTCATTAATTAATGTAAGTTAATGTTTAATGGAATAGTTCGTTCTATAGTTCATTTCGATTTAAATAAGAGATATGTTGCCTCAGGCTCTTTTAACGTTTGTGTGTATAAAGATTCTTATGTTATAACTATGAATCCTGTTAGAATTATACCAATGTATTTGTATCGTTAATACACATTAATTTATCTATTTATATGTATTCTAACTATTCAAAGGCGCTTCTAAAAAGGGCTAATAAATAAATGCACCAAATATGCATTGTCCACGGTTTAGGATGGTTGTAATAGGGTAAATAATCTGAACTGAAGAGTCTGTTTGTTTGAACGCGCTAATCTTAGGAACTACTGGTCTGATTTGAAAAATTATTTCGGTATTAGATAGCCCATTTATCGAGGAAGGCTATAAGGCTTATACATCACGCTAAGACCAACACAAGCAGAGCACTGCGGGTAAAACCGCGGTCCAAAGTTATTAATTTATATGTCCATTAATTTACATTTGAAATACCTCATTAAGCCAGTAGGTTCTGATATTTCCAGCTAGAAGCTCTCAAGCATCGGTAAACTAGGAAGATCAAGTATTAGATATTAGACTGAAACCTAAATTAATTCGCTAGGTATAACGCCGGCGAAGTTTCCCCATCAATAACAGGTTGATGGTTATATCAGCGGGCTAAGTTCCCTTCTTAGCTGCTGTCTCGCTTGAGGTCGTTGCCATGGTTACCAATGTGTTACAGGCCAAAAGTTCATGGATTATTTTTAATGAGCGTGGAAAAAGCGGTGGATATATAGAGATACATGCATGCATTAATATGCATTAAATTTATAAGAAAATTTAAAACAAACAATTTTTAATGGATCCCTTGCAAATGTTTATTTATTTACTTAAAAATCCAATAGAGGATACGAGTCGCATCATAAAATAGCTTGAATAATATTCATGGCTTAATTCATGGTATCTTCAATTACAGGAATCAATAAACACAGCGAATACAATTTGCAATTCTGTTTAAATTATTAATACTTATTGACGTTTCTGCAAAAACATAAAAGAACAAAATTGCACAAAAACAACATAAACATTCGCATTTTCAATATAAAATTATATTGATATCAGTTCTATTAAAATAACGTTATGTTATTGACATATCAATAATGGAGGAATAATGGAGGTTGTGGTTTCATCAACTGAGTAACTTTTGTTAGATTTTTTTCCAGGATTGTTTTTGTTCATTTGCGTCAATGTCCAAGTTTAGTAATAATATGTTTGTAACAACGTAATATATTTGGTTAGGGATCTGAATCTACAAACTTTTCGTCGGCGTCCGCTCGCCCGATGTAAATAATAATAAAGATTTTTTATTGGTACTAATTCATTTATAAGTTAGTTCAGAGTTTTAAGGTTTCCTTAGCTGTAGCAATATTAATTTTCTTTTACATTACTCGTGTTATCAATATAAAATCGTAGGCTTGGAGGATAGGGGACGGATTATTTCGCATCTGTTTTAGGGACTTTGAACATTATGCCATGTAAAATTATGTGTCTAGACTCAGTATATTATAGTGTTATACTTTATGCCTAATGCCATGTAAAATTATTTAGCACATTTACATATAAGCACATAATCCAGTTCATAAAGTTTGTTAATTTCGCGCACAAAATTCTGGCCACACAGATCTGACACTCGTAAAGTCGACGACATAAATGCGAAATTAAATAAGTTACCAAATGCAGCTGACTTAAATGCAAGTCAGCTAACAAACACAAAAGCCAAAGCTACGTCAACTTAACGCTCACACAACATCTCATTACAAAAGTGAAGCTTTGTCTGCGAAGATATTAACATTACGGAGTTCCCGAGTTTCCGCCGCCCCCACGCAAATGAAACTGCACTTTACCCTGACCTAATAAAGTCGCAAATGATTTGTAGATTTTCCGGCGGCAATTGAAATTTACATCCGTATGCGAATCCGCAGAAATTACGACTCAAGTTATATTAATCCGAGATTGTGGTAAGGGTCCGCGCTCACTTGACATGCTGCCACAAATATGTATTTAATGTGGAGTCACTTGTAAATAAGTGAAGTTTCCTGAATTAGTTTATTGTGTTATGAAACCTTTGTTGATGTATTGACATCATTATATTCTGTAATTTTATTGAAGACGATTATAAAAATTTATGAGCATTTGTTTGACGATTTTTTGACTTAAATTATTAGTTAAAGTAGTCTCTACATCATGTTGATCATGTTATTTTTTTATCATTTTCGTGTGTAAGTACATCTTTGGCCAATGTTATTTTTAAGCTTTTGCATAGCTTCTATCGCGGGCCTTGAGCGCGGGGACCGAATCGAGAAATTCCGTAACGAAAAAACCTCACGCTCCCCACTCCGACGGGCGCGGAGGTGTGGCTTGAAGGCATAGTATGCAATAGCGTTACCGCGGCAGTCCCCGAGTGCCACACTTATTTTTATGTAAGTAAGTATTTTAATCATACACGAATTTTTGCCTTAAGGAATTATTTGTCTCAAAAATGTAGTCACATGACACTCAACCTTACAAAGATCACATATCACAATAATAATGTAAACTGTAGGAAACAAACGGATACGCATTTGCATTTACAATGATTGTAGTTGAGAACACCTCTCCACGAAGTTTGAGCGCTGGCGGAAGGGAAGAGTTGCTTAAGATTTAATTAAAATATACTTCTTGCGTAATTACCTAAGTGCGACTAAGTAAAGTTTGTACGCAATCTAGATTAATTTTTACCACTAGAGCTGTGTGGTGTAAGTTTTTTGGCGTGACAACGTCTTATAATTCGGTAGAGCCGGCTGCACGCACGAAAAAACATGACCCATGCGGCGTTACCTCGCTCTGAGGCGTTCAATGGTTTGAAGTGCAAGCGAGAGCGCGGAAGGAGCGACAAAGAAGCACAATCGGACGTTGTCACGTTCAACTATCGTCAGTAAACCGACTTTACAGACAACCAATTTTTTTAGTTATTTCTGATAAATTGATATTAAATTTTGCCTGGTTTTCATCTGGATTTTAAGTCACAGTTGATTTCTGTAACAGAATTCGCGATTTTTTTAAATTTAATTGCTCGCATAGATAGCATATATTATAGAAACATGTAGGTAATCAATTTCAGTCGGTTCCATAACAATTTTTCTTTTCTTAATAATACAGTGTAAATTTTACAAAGTTCATTGTACTCCCATACAATTTAAAACAATTCTATTTAAAAAATCCAATATAAATAAAATATTACCAAATTTAGTGAAGCCATAACTAAACTAACAGTTATTTAAACAATTTTGTCACGTAAATAACTTTATATATTATTAAAGCAATATTAGTGTATACATCGCCTGATTGCCAGTTATTAGGTTTTATTTTTAATTTTAACTCTCCATAACATCTGATAAGTTTATTTTAAAACTAGTTTCGTTAAATCGCGTGGTAACCCTTCATTAAAATGTAGTTGATGTATGAAAATAACGTATGACGCGGGAAATCTATGCGTCAACGTTGACATTGGAATGCATTTTATTTTTAACCTTCAGAGTAATTAAGGAAATCTAATTAAAGCCTCTTAATTTGAAATGCGAAATAATCTTTAATGGTTAAGTGACCTTCAACTTAGTCGCAGAAATATATATGAGTTTAAAATGTAATTTGAAGCTTTTTCAAGTCTCTACAACCTTTAATTAACTCTACTTTGTCAAAGGATTATGATCTATATTGTGTATCATACAGCTTTAATGTAGAGATTTCAATTAATTTATATTAATGTTCAGCAGAGACTAATGTAACTCAGGTTGGCTTGGTTGGTAGTAGCCCTGCCTTCCAAGCCAGAGGTCGTGGGTTCGATTCCCACCAGGGGCAAATATTTGTGTGATGAATAGATGTTTGCTTTGTGTCTTGGTGTTAATTATCTATATAAGTATTTATTTAAAATTATATATGTATGTTTATCAGCCATCTGGTTACCATACCTAACACAAGCGAAAGCTTAGCATGGGATCAGATCGTGCCGAGTGTGAAAATTGTCCTGAAATATTTATTTATTTTATTACTATCGGTGAAAGAAATTAATATTTGGTCTAGTAGTTTTTTGAGATTATTCGTTAAACATACTCAAATACACATCCTGTTTCAGCAGTATCATAAGATTAGTGTAGCAGTGTAGATACAGATATAATCTTACGCTATATCCCATACGTTTATAAAAATTTGCTTATCCAATGAATTAAGATTAATAAAATAAGTAAAATTTCAAGAGATTGCGATAGAGAATGAAAATATGACGCGCTTATTGGCGCGGAATTAATTTCGCGTTCAATAAATACTCTGTGAAATGTTTTAAAATATTTAAAGCGATTCTCATCATGAATAATGCTTGAATATTCTAGAAGCGATATAATTCTACATTATACTTTATGGAATATTTGCGCGCCGAAAATCGAAGTCGTAACTATGAAAATCCAATTACTTTTACGTTCAATGGCCGAGATCGGAAAAACGAAGCCGATATCCGTAATTTAGTCAAGACATCTGTCTGTTTCCATTTGACTTAATTCATGAAATTATGAGTCAAATAGCGAATGTAAAGGTCTTCCAAATTGAACACTATTTTTATTTATCGCTATAAAATAACGACTGTTCGAAATTTAATCAATCTATCCAGTCGTTTAAATAGCCAATAATTACACCCTTTTTTTTCTGGAAGGGGAACTAAATGAAATTTATGAACTTGCCAAAATATTTATAGGTATACTAGAAACTTCATCATCCCATTCTCTTCTCCTGTGTGCTTCAGAAATCCCGTAAAGAGCAAGCGCTCTATAAAATTCCTACAACAGACCTTACGGTTTTACACAATTATAGAACATACATCTGTCTTATAACATCAAACACATATTATGTTATGGTACGAAGTGGTGCATCATTTAAATCCGATCCAAGCAGCCCTAGAGCCCCCTCTTACTCATCGATCATTGTCAGAGCGAGCTGGGCTGCGCGGCTCATTATCTCTAAAAATAAAAGTTTAATTGCGTGTTAACTAATTTTCAACAGCTAAGTGTGCGGTAACAGACCCCTTGATATGACTTGCGTTTCGTTTATTTATGGCTTCGGGATGTTTTCTAAATTGTTATGATAATAGAGAGCTGTGAAAGATGCGACAGTACGGTTAATATGTTTGCGTTTGATCTGTTGAGGGGTTGAGTGTGTGCAATAAATTAAAGAAAAAGAAGGGCGATATAAATAAAGCATAGCACTTGATCATTATGATTTTAAGTTATGTTGCACATGGTGTACCTAAAAAAGACAAAAACTTATTACATTACCATAATAAAATCATTGAAAAGTTTTGACTGACTCAAAGAAGTGTAGTTAAACGCTAACTCAACTTGAACCCCACACAGTAGTTAGTAAACTATTTGACACGAGTGAAACAATACGCATTATGTAAGTTTCATAACTAATTAGTGAGACAGGGCAATTGCCTTCCGCTTGTGTTCAACGGAGTTGTGTCAAATGTTGCATGATGGAACGATTTTGAGCTAGGTATGTTTACTTGTAATGTCAATTCAGGTTTGTTTTAAATCAAGTGCAGCAAGTAAACTTGGTATTTATTTTAACGTATATATTTTAAGCTAAAATAAAGCATATTGTGTTCTTTTTGTGTGTTCTTCTAAATTTCGCGGATTCACGGAAAGCTCCCGTAGTTCCGGTTTCCGTGGAATTTCCATGAAAAAAACTCTCAAAGTATCTTTGTAGTAAATTTCCTCCAAATCGATACAGTATTTTAGGCGTGAAGAAGAGACAGACAGAGCTACTTTCGCACATATAGTGAGAATAAATACTATAGTCAGTATGTTTAGGATTATTTACTTATCTGTAGCAGAAATGCATTTAAAAACTCAAACGTTGTAATTTTATCAATTATTATTTTATATATATATTTTGTTATTTGACTATAAAAAGGAAGGATAAATTATTATTTATGAAATGATGAGCAAAAGCTTGGAATTCCAGGAAAGGGGCAAATTTTTTACCTGTTAAA
This sequence comes from Colias eurytheme, assembly GCA_907164685.1. Taxonomy (NCBI): domain Eukaryota; kingdom Metazoa; phylum Arthropoda; class Insecta; order Lepidoptera; family Pieridae; genus Colias; species Colias eurytheme. The sequence continues at coordinate 25,751 of CAJQZN010038622.1, read as the reverse complement.
CGTAGACGATAAAACGTGGTGAGATTTTGGACGATAATAAAATATCGATCCATATAATATCGTCTTCGGTTATTTAGAAACGAAATTATTATTTTCCTGTTTTGTTCAACCTTTTTTAAATTTAAATAATTCTCTTTTATGCATATACTCATGGCATGAAGGTAAAACAAATTCACAAGCATAAATAACTAAGTTTTGTGTGCAATGTCGGCCTATTCATATGGTAAATTCTTACTAGATTCCAGTCGTTTAGGGAGGACTGAGTTTTAGTCATACTAACATATTTAATAGTTGCGTAAAGCAATTACAAAAGTTAGTTTATATATCACGCTAACTGCAGGCCATCTGTGTAAATTGTAAAACAAAATCAAGAGCTTGTTCAAAAGATTAAGTTATCTTACACAAAAAATCAAACACATAATTATATTTTTAGTTTGTAACTAATTCAATAAAACATTGAAAAATCCAAAAGTGCACGACTCGACGAAAGAAGAATATAATTTTAGTATTTCATTAATAACTTTGAAACGGTGCTATCTGATATCACCATTTTCAATGCCAATCTTCGCATAGTAGATCTAAGGCTAATAAATAATAATAAGATTAAAATAATTAAGTTTTGATTGACGGGTATTTTCTTTTTTTTTCTACAGTTCTTCCCAAATTTTTTCAAATTTTTGTTTAATTTTCTTCCAGTGACAGTATTAATCTGTATTAAATTATCCATAAAATGATTTGAAGATTTAGGATATCATTAAGTGAACTACTACGAACCAAGGCAAAACAAATTTTTCGATCGTAGAGCTCTCTCCGTCGTGCAAAAAACATTTATCTTTACATTAAAACCATTAAATTGAAACCGTGGGTCACGTCGAAATCCTATAGAAAAGGATACGCTGCACGAACGGTATATAATTTACGCGGGAAATAGAATAAGGCGATGGCTGAATGCGACACGTGCATGTCATGAAATGGCGCCTTTATATTGAATTTTGAAGGTATTCCCGTAGGTCAGTTGCTTTTAGAAGTCTTTAGAGATAGTTTCTTCAATTATTTATATTTGGTCAATTTGACTTTTAATTTGGCTACAGATCTACCTGTTTTAAAGTAGTAAAAAATAATAGAGATAATCAGAAATGTAGCAACTAAAATGATGCTGGATTTTAGGTCAGAGTTAGTTAGTGTCTTAGATTTAGAAATTTCTCTATAGTATGGGTGGGATTGCCTATAGATCTATCAATTATCATTGATAGGTAAATTTAATAGCTTTAGCCCGCGGTTTTTCCTGCACCTTTACATGCACGTTATCGCGTGCTAACGTTAACTAGCTATCCGGATATAATGCCCATACAAGTTTAGCGTTTACTATGTCTTGATCCAAGGTTCCGTCTATGTTTATATTCGATTAACCCCGTACAGATTATATTTGGAATTGTGATTATTAATAGAAATAGATTATATTAAAATGCGTTTATTCGCGTTTTTGGTAGTAACAATTTGCTTACGCTATGTTAGTAATACATATTACAGTTATGACTAGTTTCTTTTCACTCCTTTTCGATGTCCGCAAAATATTTGTACTTCTTCCTGAAAAAAATAAAAAATCAATAGAATCACACTTCTTATTCAACAGTTACATAATAGAGAAGTAGATATGTTTATTACAAGATTAACTCACAACGAACAACGCTCCAGAGCATAAATGGTAGATTTTTGGTTTGCTAAGATCAATTCAAGAACTGCTCATTTAAATTTACGATTAAATAGCTCTATATCTTTTTTAAATACTGTTTTATTCAACCGAAGCCAGTGCTTGTACTAGTATAACATAATAGCAATGCATTACCAGCCTTCCGTGAACGATCGCCCATTAACTTAACACGGCTGCCTCTGATTGAAATGTTGTGTTCGCGTTATAGCGAACCCGCTATTTTATATTATCACTTACTTTTTTATATTTATGTTATTATATTAGCTCGATGGTGTTGTTTGATATGTTTATTTCTGTGTTATCAAAAGCTTGTCTATGATTTAATCTATGTTCTTATCTTTTCTAGTGATTTTATACATAATTATTAACCAATATAGCCAAGAATACCAAGTTTTGTATGATAAAATACTGTGGTAGGGATGCAATTACTGATACAATTTTATAGCAACTTCTGAATTAAGGAATGGTAAATACTAATAGATAGATAATTACTACGTAGTATGTAATCAAAACCACACTACCTCTAACTATGAATAGAAACTAAAAACTTGAATCTAACCACTATACGGGATATTCAATTTGAAAACAAACGAGACACTTGACGTATGTGGAAGGTTTCAATTAAAATAGCAACAATATTTCGCAAGTACAGTTGCACTTTTCACATAGTCAAAACAAAATTGTGGATCATAAACAACTGGGCCAAAACAACATAACGTGCAGTTTGCACTATCCACTCGAAAAGTTTTATGTTTTTCAGTATATTGTAAAAGGGAACGGAATTGGGAAAACATTGGCAGACACGTGAAGTATAAACTCCAGTTAGCGTCAATTTAATTCTAGTTTTAAAAGTTTTTGTGTCGCTTTGTTAAGCCAAATAAAAGGGATTCGTTTAGACCTACGTCGCTTGTAAATGTACGTTGTTAAATACGTCTAGTCGTGTATATAAATTACTTTTTGTACTAATTCTTTTCATAGCTGTTATTCTGTTTCTCGATGTAAAAGTTGAGTCTTATCAAGTTCACTGCGGCATGTCCAGTATCGGGCCATCAGCGACTACACCACAGTGCGGCGCCCAAAATCGCAGTTTTCACCGTGGTGCGGCGAGGTTTTTTATATGTTAATCAATGACTAGAAAAGAGACAAATATATTTTTGTGATCACAGTTTGAAGTAGGACTCAATTTCGTTTAAAAATCGTATGGCAAAATATTGGACCAACGCATAGAAAAGAAACCGTTTCTTTTGTATGCGGCATGTCAAATATTTTGCCATGGACAAGCACCTCATGCCGCACTGTACTGCGAGCGCGCCGCGTGTCAGTCTCGCATAGTGATGCACCAGGACCGAAGCACTTTTCTTTTGAGTTTTTTTAAATGACAATGATACCTTAAAGGCTTTAGTTTTTTTACTTTCTTTTATTTCGTAGCATAAATGCAAAAATGTGATGACAGTTGTGAAAATAATATAAAACATTAAAACAAAAGTTACTGAACAAATTAAAACAAAAGTTACAGAACAATTTCCTGATAGTAAGTACTCTATCAAGTACCTTGTTTTATATGTGTTTTTTTTCGTATCGACGATCTCGTTATCTGTTAACAAACAGACTGAAATATACAAAATTGATTTATATCGATATCGATGTTTTATTTTACAGTGTTTCCCATCGCTATTACTTTAAACATTCCGTATCAACGCAGTGCGGGATGGCAAATAATTTTTCACAAAATCAGGGGTTTACATTTTCCCTCATATCTTTTAAACTATTCGGTCAAACTAAACGCTATTCATGCGGTATATACTAGACTATATATACTATTATCTGAAAAAAAATTTTTGAAATATCTTGAAATTTCATGAAATTATTAACCTTCAAAGTCAGAAGGTGCGATGTGATAAAAATGGCTCATGACGCACAGTGGTGAACTTGCCGATGTGAAGTATGGAAGACATGCCGCAACAACGGTAAGTTTGACATTTTAGGTGCCGCAGTGAACGTGTTAAGTTACTTTTAACAATGTTATCTGAGATTATGTTGGAAAGTATAATATTATTGCTTCGTGTTCAATATTTTTAAATGAATATTTATGTAAAAGTAAATATACCCAATTTAATAAATATTTTTTTAAATCATCGAACTCATACAATACCTTTATTGAAATAAGAACTTATTACATAATATCTAATAAGTTCTTATTTCAATATATTATATTATATATGTATTAGGTTAAAATGCTTGATAGAATTGAAACCTTTGAAGTTTTTAAATACGTTCATTGTTATCTTTATATAGAGCCCTCTATCGAAAAATGTACTCTACATTTTTAACAATAGGTGACTTCAATTTATATTATATCTAAATATAATTTCCAATTTCAAAACCTCCATACTCGTAAACAACTTTACAATGAAACTCGATACTTACAACTTCAGCAATATAGACTGGAGTAGATAATTTTTGAAACAAAAAAAAAATCGCAGTCGGATGAAACCCATTAGAAAAGGAGGGGAATATGATAAAAATGTAAGGAAAAATAAATTACGGTCAATCCGAGTTCGGGAAACGGGAGGTAGCTTTTAAGAGAAAAAAATGGTTTCTCTCGATTTCCGACAAAACTACAAGTCCTATAGAAACAAGTTCAATGGCAAAGTTGTAGGTAATTAAAAGTTCTACAACTTTTGTATTCACAATTTTTTCACATAACCTCAAAATTTAGGTGAAAAATTAAAAAAACCAAGTTTTTGGTCTTTTATTTTTATCTGCTTCAAAATTTATTTTTTTTCTACGAAATTTGGTAGAAACTTACTTTATTATGTCTCAAATACACTGTAATTTATTTGATTGAAAATATTTATTTTTTCGCCTTATTTTGAATTAATACCAAAAAAACAACCTAATTTTCAATCGAAAAGTCACCCGTCAAAATATCAGCTTTTTTCAAAAACTTGGGGTGCCTTTTATTTATTGAAATCTCTACTTTCATATGGTGTAAAAAAAATAAACACCACCATAGTAAATGTTCTCAGGAAATGCATACAAACAGTGTGAAAATTAGCTTTTACTAAATCAGGCACACTTCTCGAACTACCTGAAATGTTTTTATCGACATCATTTTGCTTTTGAATATGCTGTAAAATATTAAACTTAGAACAGATAATTATTTTTCTTTTGAAATACTACCGAAAAGCCGATACAAGAGAAGATATAGAGTTCGAAGGCTTCTACCCCAGTCTAATACAGTTCAGTATAGTTTCTAGTTTAACATGAAAACTATTGTAATACAAGATATTATAACGAGGCAACTAAAACTAAAAAGATAATCACTATATAACATAAAAACAAAGTTGCTATCACTGTGTAGTGTGTATGTATGCTGAAATTTTTAAAACTACGCAATGGATTTTGAAGCGATTTTTTAATAGTTAGAGTGATTTAAGAGGAAGATTTTAGTATATAGTTCGTCAAGTTTTGGACAAGCTCGTAAAATATAAAATATGTTTAAGCTAGTAAAATATAAAATATGATTTGTTGAGTCGTTGACAGGCACTCGGCTACAAATAGTGTGTTGACGGCTTAACTGCTGACTGTTAGATAACACCGACAGATGAAAGATACGATCTGGGGATTTAAAAACGTTCAAAAAAAGTGCCTTTCGAATCCGTGCGTGTTGGTTTTTTGTGGGGAGTATTTCTACGTGTTAGCATGTGTTTATTTTGTTATAAAGGTGATAGGGATGGATGGATGATTTTCATGTAGAAGTAGTGGGTATCTCTTAGAATAAAAGGGGTATCTATTAATTTTTGCACTTAGATGGAGTATGGTCTGCAAAATACAAATAGAAATTTCTGTAATATATTTTATTGTATTCATTAAATATATGTTTTTTTTATTATATAGTACAAATGTTTTAACATACAGAGCAAGGAAAGCTACAATAATTTAATCATCACAAACTAACTCATTTTAATTTACGCTGAATGAATTACTGTGTTTGAATTCATTCGATATAATTAATAACTTTGTCTATTAAAGAATAGAAAACGTTTTTTTTATCATGTTCACGAAGCATAATTATAACGAAATCGTATTAGAATAAATTGTATTTAAGATCCATTTGGATTATTTGTAGGGTTCCGTACCTCAAAAGGAAAAAGCGGAACCCTTATAGGATCACTTTGTTGTCCGTCTGTCCGTCCGTCCGTCTGTCAAGACCCTTTTTCTCAGGAACGCGTGGAGGTATGAAGCTGAAATTTATATCAATTACTCAGGTCTACTGTCCCTTGAAGCTGTGAAAAAATCAAACTTCTAAGCCAACGCAATCAAAAGATACAGCCGTTTATGCCGCAAATTTTCGACACTTGCAAGGGAATCAAAACCTACAGGGTGCTTCCCGTGAACTCAGAATCTTGAAATTTGGTACGAAGCAACGTCTTATAGCATAGATAAAGGAAAAATTACGAAAACCATAAATTTTTAGTTACATCACATAATATATATATTTTTAAATAATTTTAAACTTATTTGTACGGAAACCTCGGTGCGCGAGTCCGACTCGCACTTGGCCGGTTTTTAATATTTAATAACGAAGAAAACTTAATGGTTATAATATTTGCTAGCACCCAGCGCTTATTATACCTATTCAATAGAAATTAAGCATAAATATCAAAGTTTAATAATGAATTGTTGTCATTATTTCTAATTCCATCATTAAATTTCAGCATTCTGTTTTGAATGATAAATAAGCACTTAGTGCTTTAATGATTTGGCAAATGCACTAAATAAATGAAGCATTATTTAGTTATTTCCGTCATTAGCTCATAAATAACGGATTAATTGGACAAACCAATTGACGTATTGCAATAAGCGATACTGTTATATTTTGGCTTTCTCCGTTCATTTGTTTCGTATTTTCGAAATATATTTCGATTAAATATTGGAGTTTTGATGGAGTTGGGTTTAGAGCTTCAGGTTTTATTTACAATCTATTTGTATCTTTCTTCATTTATATTTATAGGTAGGTAGAGTACCTACATTACAGTATTCACAATTACAAGACACAAGTATTTCACTTAGTTTTGGACCTACTTTCGTACATTAATTATTGTAAAACATAAAATGGACAAATAAATTTATTTCATTTCAATTTATTTTATTTCATTTCATTAAAAGCTCAAAATTTTGTATGCTTTGTTGAACCGGCTTAACATATGAACTACTTAACATTTTTTATTTAGCTAGGACGAGCTATATTTATTGGGCATAAAAATTTTCTACACCTTTTTTTTACAAATTTATTGGGTACAGTTATATAACATATAGCCCTTTGCCCCACCTAGGGGCCTTAGGATATTAAGTAAGTAAGTATATAACATATAAATTCTTGTGATGTTCTGTCTTTGAATTTAGTTTCAAATGATCGCAGCGATGCGTTAATTATGCGGCAATATAAAAGTTTAATTTTCCGTTTTTATGCGGAAGAAAATTCTCAAAGGACACCGTATTTATAAATAAATCATGTTCGATACGAGTCCCGAATGTTCTAGAAGGCTCCGGAACAGCCACTTACGTGTCCTTTGCGGCACTAACGTCTGTTTTATGCCCGCTTGATGCAATCAAATCAAGCCGAAATGCCCTCACTCGGATTTATAGCTGGAGCATACTAGGTTAATCGTTTTTTCGATGGCCTCCTCCTCAAGAACGTCACTTCCCGTACTCACTTTATCACTCTTGTTCTCTCATTCGTGTCAATCTGTCCTATCACTAGCATTTTCGGCTGCTCCATCATTTTCGACTCTATGCACACGTGCCGAAAATCGATTGCCGCTTGGCGCTGCACTAATGTCCACTTTTTTCTCATTTACAAATCTTTCATTTGCAATCGTTTTAGCATCTATTTCAAGTGGAATAAAGGCCATTTTTTCAGAAGTCGTGAAATCGAGATCTGGTTTGCGGCAACCAATTAAGACGACATCCATCATGCCCTGGTCTTTGATAGGCGATTGATTAAGTTGGTCCAATGACATTTTTTGGGAACATTCAGAGAGATCGAAAATTGGCGAAATTAAGAATGATTTACTTTATTACGATTGACCCCATTTGAATCTTTGAGAGAGCTGTCAATTAATCAGATATCTAGATTTCCTTCGAATAAAATGAAGTAATCTAAGTAGATTCGATAGTAAGTATCTACTATTGATGAAATTAAACTTTTAGTTTTCGTGCAACAGTAGGTACCAAAATTAACTTTACACAGTTTTCACTGATAAAAATATTAAAGAATTCCTAGTAGTAATAAATAATTTATTCATACGTTATGTATAAGGATTCGTATATCATATATACTAATATTATAAAGCCGAAGAGTTTGTTTGTTTTTACGCGCTAATCTCGGGAACTATTGGTCCGACTTGAACTTTCGGTGTTAGACTATAGCTCATTTATCGAGGAAGGTTATAATATCATCACGAGGATAGGAGTGAAGCCACGGGGGTGAAACCGCGCGGAGCAGCTAGTTCATTATATTATTCAGTGTAGATAATAGATAATGTAGTTAAAGCTGTATAAATTATATCTTCTACGCAAAAATAAAAAACTGACTTTATTTTATTTGCAAATAATATCAGAATTTTTAACAATGCTAATGAATGACTATAAATTGGAGAGATAATTTAAAATAACACCTATTTTGATTGGGATAAATTGGTTTTCCCGAAAATTGCGGTTTACATTTTTGAATTCTGTTAATAAAGGTAATAAGTTATGAATATTGAAATTTTATATTAATGAAATAAGTAATTATAAAATTTTGATTTGATTTAATATTTCAGAAAACAATCTAAATCATATATGACTACATATTATAGAAACGAAAAACATGGTATTGAACCGTTTCACTATATTTTTCATTCAATTTATCGAGCTACATTAACAACCCAATAACACCATTTAAAGATGTTCCGTAATTAAACCATTAAATTTGCAGAATCACACCCGAACAATTAGAAGTCAAATTAAGAATCACAAGCGAGATTCCGCCTTAATTATCTTAAGACTGTTCAAACAAATTATCCGTCTTAAGACACGTCTTTGGAACGTGAATACATTTGGCTTAGCGCCTCACTAAGCCAAATGGCTCCACTAATATGAGCACTTTCCTTCACTGAACAATGCACATCTATCATTGTTAAACGTTTAATCTTGACGCTAATTCCTCTATGTACGGTGATGAGTCTAATTTCGTGTATCTGTGAAGTTATTGTGCTGAATGCAAGTTTTGAGTTAAAAAGGTATTTGCTGTCTTCAGTAAAAGTACGGAAAAATTGTTCAAGCTACTTCTATAGATAAAAATAGATAAATAAGTAGATACGTAAGGGTATTTAAGCTATATCTTTTCTTCCTATAGGTTAGAACTACAAGTTAAATAATATTTTTTTACATTATAATTGATTGCTGATTTAAAGTTTTAAGTATAAAATAGTATGGTTACATGACATTTTCGTTTTCTTCATACGAAATGGGCACAATTATATACCAAATACTTATTATGATTGAATGGTGGATATACTTTATCCTACGAAACCTCAGCTAAGCCCCTAATCCCATAAAGTTTCATAAAGTTGACGTACACTTTTATCTTCGAGATTCCTGTTAACAAAAACGTTACTTTATTTCTGATATTCATAGCGCAAAACTCACACGAAGAATTTTAAAGTTTTTTTTATACATAAGATGACCTTAACGCTTTTAAGAGATCTCTACCAGACTATGCATCATTAAACAGAGCCATTGTCTTCTATTATACAATAAACACAAGTATTTTCAAGGTTTTCATAGTGCCAAGATGAAAATTAGCCACAGGGTCTCTATGATTTATGATTGATCTGTCTGACCCTGTGATATTTACACACTTAACTTGTTCAGCCCTATTTGATAACAAGACTCGTTGTCCAAAGCGTAGGCGGCATTGTAGCCCATCGATATAATAACGTAAAAAGTCTTTGCCACAGTAAATAAAAAGCTACGATCTATAAACCTATAAAGCTTTAAAGCTCAAATTAGATAAAATAACTTTCGGATTCAATTATTTTAATGAAGACCATTCATTCAGCTTATTTTACAAAAAATATCACGAAATTTTTTCCTATGGATATTGGAAATTCATGAAAGGGCTGCTTAACTTGGATTATAAAAGACCCCGCGCTATTGTTTCAAAGCAGAATTTTCAACTTGTTATTTGGGATTTGATTGATATTAAAATGAAATGCGTACATTCGTCACAACATCACCATCGTTTATTGTATTATTGAATGGTAGAAAAATAACTAAATTTTTATTTTTATTAACTTTAGCTTATTTGTATCGAACTTCAACGTCCTAGTGAAAACTACCACCTCTCTTTACAAGTTGTAAGATCTTAATAGAAGTAAAATAAGTCGATTTTTGTTAAATTTCACTGAATTTCGTCACGCTTATTGTATTACTAGCTGTGCCCTGCGGTTTTACCCGCAGTGCACCACTTCTGTTGGTCTTAGCGTGACGATATATAGCCTATAGCATTCCTCGATAAATAGGCTATCTAACACCGAAAGAATTTTTCAAATCGGACCTTCCTGAGATTAGCGCATTCAAACAAATAAACAAACTCTTTAGCTTTATAATATTAGTATAGATAAATTGTAACATATGTAATAAACATACATCTCCATAATTATTATATCAATATCACAAGTTAAAACATCTTTAAGGTAACCAATGAGATACCGACTAACTAGATGTAACTAATCGTAACACAGGGGTATGTAACACGTAGTAACATGGTAATTGCAACTCAATTACCATCACCTACACTCAAGCATGGTTCGCAATGAAGAGGCGACTGTCCGTAAGGGCCGCTTAACATTTCAATGGTAATTGCCTGAGGACTGGTCATGTGGATCGAAATGTTACACTTGATTATTGGTAAGGATATTACATATAAGTAAAAAGGTAGGTAGTTTTATATTATAAATGCGAAATAACTCTGTCTGTTTTCTCGACAGAACCATTGAACGGATTTTGATAAAATTTGAAACAGCTTAAACGTTGTGAAAGGATGGACTACTTTGTCAAAGAAACAACGAAAAGAGTGAAATAAGAAATGTGAATTTCTTGCAAGCAATATTATTATCTCCAATTACCATTCTGCACAACGAAATTGTATTGAAACATCTTATATATAATCATGAATAAAATTTTTTATTGCTCATTACATCAATTATTACAGTTTATACAGTACATAATATTGTTGTTGGATAGCCAAAAAGCAAAAGGTTGCTTCTCAGCTATTGTTGTCCAAAACAGTGCTATTTTTCAGACGCCCCTGGTAATAAATTTACAAGATACAATAAAATATTATAAGGGTTAATTAATAAAATTATAACCTAATTGCAAATCCTAGGTTGTCAAAACATTGTACACGCATCCTAATATTTCAAGGACACATAAAACATGCTATAAATAAATTATTCAATAATAGTATGAAATATTAATCTGTTATTACCTTGCAGGAGCAAGTTTACGGCCAATCGCGATCGCTCCGGATGGCTCAGATCGCTCCGTCGTTTATGATTAAACTTTTCCATTCCACTGGTTTGACGACCCGACATGGTCTCACCTTGAGTATAAAATGCTATAGAAACTTGCTATTATGTTTCTTATGATATTTTATCATACTTTGAGAGTGATTTTAAGGGGTTTGAATCAGTTGGTAGAAAATGAATTAATCTTAGTGAAGTAAGTTAGGTTCACTTGATTGTAATAATTTTCATGCAAGTAATTTGCTGTGTAGTATAACAATTAGATTAAGACTGTTATATATTATTTATATATAAGCATAATAATAAATATAGAACCAACAAAATATGTAAAACGTATACCTACCTACGTAGGATGTAGTTACATCGGTTCCGAAGATAGCTTTTAGGTAGAGATTTTTCATAGAGTGACTGTACGAAAAATCAAGGCTTCTAGTTTTTTAAGCTATGCGCTTCTATCGCGGGCCTTGAGCGCGGGGACCAAATCCAGAAATTTAGTAACGAAAAACCTCACGCTCCCCACTCCGACGGGCGCGGAGGTGTGGCTTGAAGGCATAGCATGCAATAGCTTTACCGCGGCAGTCCCCGAGTGCCACACGTCTTATATTTTACTTACTACTAGCTGTTGCCCGCGACTTCGTCCGCGATTCGGTCGTTTTTCGTCATTCGTCGTTTAAAAAAAATACGTGACACTTTATTTTTGAATGTTCTTAATTGTCTCTTATAAAATTTAACTACATTAAAATTGAATACTCTGATAAGAAAATCTTAAAATCATCGAAAATCATAGACATCGAATATCTGAGGAAAACATGAATGAATGTGATTTAAATTCTACATTTCTTAGTAATTAAAATAATAATCTAAATTAAATGTAGATTAACAGTTTGAGCGCGCCATTATAGAATATGTACCTAAGTAATAAATTACGTTAGTTTAGATAGTAACTTTACTAAAAACACGATGACTTTCTTTCGCGCTCGGTACCACAAACTAAACATGTTTGTGGTACGTGGCCCGCGTCACTTTACCCCCCACGAGTTCCCCTCCGTTGCTATGCGAAAATACATTCGTCGCCCTACTGTAGGAAAAATTGTAATACTGTGGCCTGGGCGTTATAACACGCTCAGGGAATTCCTGAGTGCTGATAGACTTCCGTCTATCGGCATTTATACCAATTTTATATTAATATCACCATCTTGAGGAAAAGCTTCTAATGTCGATTTAAAACGCATATATACGGATTAACCTGATGAATTAACATGTTCTAAAATTGTGAAATGAGTTCAGTTTTAAATTCGAGAAATATTGATTTCTTGTATTCGATTATTCGTCGTAGTCGAATGCAAAATATATTTAAAGAAACTTAGGTTGGCCTTCAGGCAAAAGGGATCCTATCAAATGATAAACTTGACCTTGTATCTTAAAAGTAAGAATGAAAGGAGCATCTGATAATTGTTGAGCACCAAAGGATCATTTAAAACGCAATACTATAAGAGCTAATATTGTCTAAGAACTGTTTAGATTGCACATGTTCCTCTAAAACTTAAAAGTAGTGATTTCAAAGGTTCCGGCGTATCTTCAAACGAAAGCCGACTCCTTACTCCACTTTAAAGCATTACAAAAAGAACATACTACGTTAATATCGCCTATACAGAAGATGATCTGTAATCAATTGTGAGGTTATAAGCAAACCCACTTTTATATTATTTTGTCGGACCACACCACCGAATTTGTAGATTGATCTTCTATGTTTACCTCTAAGTCATTAAGACTATGTCGAAATCTGTCTGCAGTAAGACGGGCCTCTCGCTATTCGTCCGTTTAAAGAGACCAATAGTTTCAATTCTTAATCTTTCATTAAACAAACTTATTAATCGTTCTTGTCTCAAATAATGGTAATATTCGCGTCCCTACTCTAGTCATTGCTTATGCTCATGTTCATCTTCGAGAGATCGAATAATATTATGGTGCACCCTATTATTTGTCAAACGGTCTTCATATTGAGTAAAATTAAAAACCGTAATTTATTTTTCCTTACATTTTTATCATATCCTTTTCTAATGGGTTTCATCCTACTGCGATTTTTTTTTGTTTCAAAAATTATCTACCCTGGTGTATAGGTAAATTTTCCACATAAAATGTCCTTTAAATTATGTCGTATTATATTTTTAACCCCCGACGCAAAAAGACTGGTGTTATGTGTTTGACCGCTATGTATTTCTGTGTGTGTGTGTGTGTCTGTCTATGGCACCGTAGCTGGCTAACAGGTAAACCGAATTAGATGCGGTTTTTTTTGTTAGGCAGAATATTTTCCGACGCTGGTTCTTAGATAAAGTGTATCAAAATTGGTTCATCCACTTAGTATACCTACATAGGGGTAAACGTGGGAATGAAAAAAATGAAAGTTATAATTTATTTTTAAAGATCGTCGGGAAGTTTATGAAATTATTTATTCCTTTTTCTACCTATACACTTTTCTTCGTCTCAACGGTTTAGTTACGTGCTCTCTCTCTCTTCAGCCTTTAGTTACGTGCGTGAGACAGGAAAGATCTAATTTGGATTTGTTTCTGGATTTGATAAAAACTGAGTATCGATTAAGCTGATCAGTGGCTACTGGCTACACCATAGATTATTAAAAACATCCGTTTAAGAAAGGAAGGAAATAGAATTTGCTCCTCTCCCCCCCCCCCCGGTTCCTAAAAAATAATATGACATAATTTAAAAGAAATTTTACGTAGAATTAGTTAGGCATTTCTTTTTTGATTTTCGATATTATATACTAATCATAATTTTTAATTACAATAATATGTAGTAACTATTTGGTATAGGTTAGGCATTTCATTTCTTGATTTTCTTTAATAATTTGGTACGTAAGTTTTTTAGCTCAGTTTAGTAAGAAATTTTAATAACAATTCTTTTAATTATTTATGGTAGTACAACAGTACAGTATGGTTGTACGTATTTACTCAATAATTGTATGTTAAGTAGTAATTCAGCATGGGCGTAGCCACGGTGGGGCTGGGTGGGGCGCTTACCCTGGCTTTGATATGGTAGGTACTAATTGTGAAGGGGAGTGGGCGTGGGCGTGGGATTAGGACTGAACGTGGCATATGGCGTGGGAGTGCGAGTGGGCGCGGGAGTGGGAGCATGAAAATAAAAATGATTTTTTATTGTTGCCCCACCCTGAGCCCATGGTCATAGGTCCCATAGTCACTATTCCACGCGAACGAAGTCGCGGGGACAGCTAGTAGACAAATATAATCAGAAAGCTTTGAACTCCTAAGCTCAACCATAAAAGATAGACATTTATGATGTCGGGAGATATTTTTTATATAATATGGAGAACATTTCTTTCATACTTGATTTCTGTGTAGCTTTAACCATTAAGATACACGCATTAAGAACGCACACGCGACGAAAGCTTAAAAAAGGAGTTGCTGCTCTGCTCACGAATATGAAAAATAATTGTACCAAGTTTCGTTTAAATCCGTCGAGTAGTTTTTGTTTCTATAACGGTTATACAGACAGACAGACGGACAAACATTTTTGACGTCGATGTCGATCTCTAATCACCTCGTGATAGTTATTTAGGAAATATATTTCATGTGCAGAATTGACCTCTACAGATTTAATATAAGTAGGTATACATATATTTAGAATCCAATTTCCATGTAACGTTAAATTCGACTATATAATAACTAACAGACAACGCACGTTACTCTCGTTTCCGTAAGTTGAGGCGGCTACATATTCGGTCCTAATAACATGACTTTTTGTGAACGAAACGACAGCGCGGTTTAATTCGATGGCAACACCATCAGAAAATAGGAAATATTTTTAACTTTGAAAAAATATTATGATTTACACTATTAATACTATTTTAACATTAACACAAAATATAAGACTGTGAGTGTGTAAAAATAAATCCAGCTAGTTTCACATCACACTTATGTTTATAATTAGGTATACGACATGAAAATATATTAATTACCAAGCAATAATCATACAGATAAATACTGAACAAAAGTATTAACAGTCAAAGTATATTTTTACTAACAACATGTAAATGATGAAGGAATAATAATTATCAACGAACTAACCTTTTTGTATTAGAGTCCCGCCTCGTGATCGAATTATTAAAACACGAAGATTTTTAAAAATGTAACCAATGAACACAATCAATATTAGATTAACTGTAATGGTGTCTAGTTTGACTTAAAATAATATACATCTACCCTCACTTTTAAAAATGTAGTATATTCACACGAATTATATAAGCGCACCTTATAGGGAAGGGAAGATTTATTATGGGTTAAAGAGTTAAATAAATAAATAACATAATTATATTTAAATTATTAATTTTTAACATTGTGTTCAGTAGTGATAACATGTAAATTGATTTGATTTTTACGAAATCTCATAGATGGCGCTGAATCAAATTTGTTTTTATAGTACTAAGATTCTTTAAACAGTTTCTCTGCCCAAATTACGTAAATGACGTAGTTTTTATAGTGTAAAGCTAGATAATAGCATGGCTTACTCAAAAACAACATTTAAACATGAGTCTTTAGATTGTACGCTGTCGTAGTACACGGAATACGTAAGAAAAGTAAAGGTTCACAGCTCCTCCCCCGGAGGTGATAGCATGATAATATGTTTAAAAAAACCTCACACGACCTGTTAGTAATATTCATGCAAAATTTGAAGTCAATCTATGCAGTACTTTTCGAGATTAGCTCGGACAAACATACAGACAAACAGACAAACAGACAAACAGACAAACAGACAAACAGACAAAAATTCTAAAAACTATATTTTTGGCTTCTATATCGATTATAGATCATGGATTATGTATTCTTTTAAAAAAATATTCAATGTACAGTTTTGACTTTCCTACGATTTTATTATATGTATAGATTATGTAGGTTTTCGTACTTGAAAGTTTTATTATCGTACTTCTCATGTTGATTTCTTATACCAATTATAAAGTATGAACTGGAATGATGTTTGAAAAGAAGTGGTTTTTGTTGAAACCTACACATATTTAATAGTAATGATCACATAAATATCAGTATTTGGAAACCGTACTAATAATATAAATTTAAATTATTATTATAAAAATCTTATCGAAATTTTATCAGTAGGAGCTTGTAGTGTGTAACGTATCATGTATGTTTTGTATGTGTGCGTCATACTATATAGTCCTAAGGTTCTACAGTTTAAGAGTAGTTGTGCACTTGTAATAGCAGTTGTGAATACATTATTATAAAGCCTACAGTCTAGTAAAGTGTTTTTTACCACAAGCCATTGCATGGCGACCCTGCCAGTGCTGCCTCGCGGCAGTACTGAGCTATGGATCATTTTTGAAAAATAATATTTTAAAAGTTAAAATTTAAACAAATAATTTTTATGCGTATTAGCAAATCGCAATGTACCGGATAGAAAATTTATCAATATAATAAAAAAAATCGACGAACGTGAATATGGAAATTAAGAACAGAATTTATAACTATGGAAATTTGTAATATCATCTATTTATGAAAAATTGTGAAATAAAATTGGAGATTTGGAAGGATGCAGCTGGAGCCGGGAGATCAGCCAGTGTGAATAGCAGACGTTTTCCCAAATTGACCAGAATCCCGAATGTCCCGAAATTCAAGAGTGACGACGGAATAAAAGTTTAATTTTGTGAAAAAAAAGCTAAAAGTGAAATTTAAAGTTCAAGCAGTGTATGTTACATTAATGTAAGGTAACTAATTATTTTAGTTAAAAGATTTTTTTTTTGTCAAAAACCATTATTATGTTATAATTATTTATTATACATAAATATATATAGCTATGTATAATCAAAGTACTTAGTAACAGATAATTCTATTAGTTCATTGTTTGTTTTATAAAGCGCTACCAAATAGGGAAATGGTATGCAGCGTCTGTAATTTCGTCTCATATTTCGTGCTACCGTGTAGGTAACTAGGTAGTCACAATGGATCGTTCTGTGCATTTTATAAAATGTTCGTAATGAAATACGATCTTGTCAATTCAATTGAGTGTGAAACTTTAATTTTTTTTAATTAACATTTTGGATTCGGAGGGTCACACTAATTTCATAAATAATGATTGTAATGAAACTCATATTTCAATATTTAAAACATGATTTAAAGAGACTAAAGTAAAAGTATATTCTTATTTGATTAAATGAATTACCATGATAAATATCTAATGATATTTGTGAATAATAGACGAAGAGAAAAAGTAAATATTTGTCGTTGTATGAATACAAAAAAAAATTACTCAGATTGTTTTTTTTTTTATTAGGATATAGATGGAATCTTAGCTTGATCACCTAAGTTTTTCTTTTATATTCCTATCAAAAATTAAATAATGTGACATTTAATTACTCGAAGAAATAAGAATTAATATTGTATGAAAAATAAAAATAAATAATATGTAAGCCTGAGAGCTACAATTGAAAAGTGAAATGATATGATTTATTGTTAGAAACAAGGTACACCAGGATACAAGACAGGCACGAATCCTTGTAATTCTGATCATGATTAGGTCGAGCTACCACTCGTGAAGATAACTTGGACACATGGTATGAATAAAGGTATAAAATATATGATAATATAATGATGTGTTAAAAGAACTGCCTGAATTAATGTTAATGTTATATAAATAAATAAATATATTTCTTGTATCTTGAATTATTGAATATAATAAGATGAATAATATAAAACACGACGGTGTTATTAATTATAATTATGATAAATATTAAGAGGGAAGATTACCCTAAATGAAATTGTGTATCTTGATATTGTTGTACGTATGAGGAAGTACATAAAGAATAAAATATATGAAGAAAATTGAATACAGATAATGAACATTATGTCGTTTCTAAGTATGATGTGTAAACTGTTAGCACATAAATAAACGTATTCTATGAGGATATATTGTAAGATTTATTGAAAGATAATTATTATTTTACTCGGATATGACTATTAATTAATTACGGACTGTGACATTTTTAAATACGGATATGACGATAAAATATTTTCTAATATTGTATAATTTTTCCATTATTTTCGTACATGAAAAGTTAATTAAAATTATTTGTTTTAATCTATTAGTATTAGTTACTATGTAGTGTGTAAGCCAATGTGTAATCGTGTAGAATGTTCTTTTTGGAGTTTTAAAAATAAGTAATAGGTTGAAATTCATGCTATTGTTTTAATGTTAATTTTGATTTTATTTACTCGTTTATATGATAAGTATTAAGATATGTAACCAAAAACGTAGAAAAAATATTTTGCATTATATTCAGCTAAAAAAAATATTAATTACTATTTTTTTTATTATTTTCTATGAGGGGAGATGTAGTGTGTAACGTATCATGTATGTTTTGTATGTGTGCGTCATACTATATAGTCCGTTTAAGAGCACTTGTAATAGCAGTTGAAATTTATACACCCTACAGTCTACTAAAGTGTTTCATTACCACCAAGCCATTGCAAGCTCTATTGTTAATAAATATTTATACATTTCTATACCGCCTCTGTATAAAAGCCTCGTTGACTGAAGAGGTATTGGATTTTCAGATAGAAAAGAATATTAAAGTTAAAAATAACATCCTATTTTAACCACATAGTATATTAATAGCAACGTTAGAATGCAAATATTTTAATAATTCTTCCGTTGTCGGCGATAAAGACCTTATAAGCAATAAAATTGAATCGACAATAATTTGCTAACCTCCCTAATTATCGGCATATCAAAATAAACAGGATCTCGAGATGAACCTCATAAATTTGTATTAAGATAGGCTCTTCACTCGTAATTAAGAGCGATAATAAACCGATCTCTCTCATAGTCAATTAACTTCTTTCCGAAGTAAAGTCTCGAAACTAATTTTAATATTGGTCTGTAATAATTTTGAAAATCTTGTTTATTTGAAGCTGAGTCGGTCGCTTTGGATTTTGTAATCGTAAGATTACAGCGATTTAGTACTTAGGGAAAATATACTATGTAGTAAATCGGTCTAGGTGTTTTTGAACACGAAAGTGAAATGAAAGAATTTGTACATTCGACATCAATCCTATCCTATCCTATCCTACTAATATTAAAAATGCGAAAGTTTGTGAGGGTGTGTGTGTGTTTGTTACTCTTTCACGTAAATACTACTGAATCGATTACAATGAAATTTAGCACACATATAGAAGGTAACTTGGATCAACACATAGGATAGGTTTTATCCCGGAAATCCCACGGAAACGGGAACTATGCGGGTTTTCCTTTGAAAACGCGGGCCAAGCCGCGGGCGGAAATCTAGTAAAACAATAATTGTAACATTCATAATTAACACTCATAATTCTATCGATTCCCTTATATTACTATTAATATTTTATTTTTTATTCATTTTAATTTTAATTTGATTTCTATAGAAGAAAATTTCGTTAATTTTAAAGTTGAGGAAAATGTATAAGGCTTTGAAATGAATATTCCTGAACGCAATTAGAGTTCAATTTTCAAAGTTATCATCAGAGACCAAGTCAGAGTCTGATGAAAGTTTATTTATATCAGAGAGCAATCATTCCATTTTGATGTTACTCTGTCAAAATGAAAAGAATTGTTTATTCAATATTTTTTTTGTTACTTTCGCTAATTAATTATTTCAAATCTTTAAAATCCTACAAATACAAAGCCATAACATTCCTGTTTATAAATAAATTTAGGTAAACATTTGTTAACTTTAATTATGTTTGTTCTGATCCTATTTTTATCTCTCCTAACCTTTCATTTGCCTTGATAAATTTAGAAATTGGAAAAAGCCACTGATTGTGAGTTGGGAGCGTGGATTGAAAAGCTCCGTTAGAAATATACCAATGTTCCGCTTCCAAATACATGAAACCTTAAAAACGATAATAGATTCTGCTGAGTAAATTTGGATAGCAGTACTGCGTCCTTCATTGAAGTTTAATTAAAACAATCTATACAGCGAGCTGGGAACACTTAATTTACTTCTTTGTTTAAGCTCGAGACGCTTGATGCAAATCTTTGGATTTATATTGTGACTGAGATTGCGTAATCCTGTGTATATTTAGGTTAGGGTGTTTAATGGTTAAAATTTGAATTTTAACGAGCATTAGAGTACGTACAAAAAGCGTTAAACAGATCTTAGACAACGAGTATGTGAAATCTTGTCATTTGTTAGTATGATTTCATAAGGTTTTTGCAATGTATTTTAACTTCTATTCTTATCATCATCATCAATACATATAATAAAATTCTAGAAAAGTGGTGTCTGTACAATGAAAATATGTAAAAAAAAATTAGCAGGGGTTATTACTAAATCGATCCCAAACCCAAAACTGTTGTTAAAAAAATTTTTGTCTGTTTGTCTGTTTGTCTGTATGTTTGAACACGCTAATCTCAGAAACGGCTTATCCGCTTTAGATGCGGTTTTCACTAATATATTGTGGTAAGCTTCATTTAACATTTAGTGTTTATTTCATGTCAATCGGTTCATAAATAAAAAAGTTATGACCATTTAAGTAATCACAGCGAACATTTGCTAAGGCATTCTATACATGAATTACTTTATTACGTAAATTATACGCTAAAGTTATTCCTTGACATGTCCAGATGATCATATCGAAAGCCCCCAACGCCGGCCCGGGCCCCCCGCCCCCCCGCGGGGGCAGCCGGGGGGGTCAAAGGACCTTTATTTAGATTTTTGCTCATAAGTCTAAAACCTGCACAAATAGCATTATGGTTACTTCTAGGTAAATTTTCTATATAAAAGGTCTTTGAAATTATGTCGTAGGTATTATATTTTTAACCCCCGACGCAAAAAGAGGGGTGTTATGACCGCTATGTGTGTATTGCGTGTCTGTCTGTGCCACCGTAGCTCGCTAACGGGTAATACGAATTAGATGCGTTTTTTTGTTACATTAGTTGTTTATTATATTATATAGGGGTGAAAAAAACGCATGTTAGTTGTTAATGTAGGTTGTTAATGTACGTTATACCCAAGTGATATATCAAATGAAAATAGACGACATGTTAACAATTAGTCAAATTTTATCAAAATCGGTTCATCCATTTATTTGATATAGGGGTAAAAGTGGGAATAAATAAATGAATTTTATCAAATATACTCAAGTGACGTATCTAATGAAAGACATGACGTGTAAAGTACAATAAGACATATTTTATCAAAATTGGTTCATCCATTTATTGGATAAAAGTGGCAATAAAAGTTGTCAAATATACCTAACTGGCATATCAAATGAAAGGGCATGACCTGACGTGAGAAGTATAATGAGGCATAGGTATTTAATCAAAATCGGTTCATCCATTTATTATATAGAGGGGTAAAAGTGGGAATGAAAAAAACGAATGTTGTCTGTTATACCCAAGTGATATATCAAATGAAAAAAGACGACCTGTCAGAAACAACAAGTCAAATTATATCAAAATTGGTTCATCAATTTATTTGATATAGGGGTTAAAGTGGGAATAAATAAATAAATTTTATCAAATATACTCAAGTGACGTATCCAATGAAAGACATGACGTGTAAAGTACAATAAGACATAATATTTTATCAAAATTGGTTCATCCATTTATTGGATATAATATGTAGGTATAAAAGTGGGAATAAAAGTTGTCGAATATACCCAAGTGGCATATCAAATGAAAGGGCATGACCTGACGTGAGAAGTATAATGAGGCATATTTAATCAAAATCGGTTCATCCAATAATTATATGTAGGGCAAAAGTGGGAATGAGAAAAACGAATGCTGTCTGTTATACCCAAGTGATATATCAAATGAAAAAAGACGACCTGTCAGAAACAATTAAGTAGTCCAATGTTATCAAAATCGGTTCATCCATTTATTTGATATAGGGGTAAAAGTGGGAATAAATAAATAAATTTTATCAAATATACTCAAGTGACTTATCTAATGAAAGACATGACGTGTTAAGTACAATAAGACATATTTTATCAAAATTGGTTCATCCATTTATTGGATATAGGTATAAAAGTGGGAATAAAAGTTGTCAAATAATATACCCAAGTGGCATATCAAATGAAAGGGCATGACCTGACGTGAGAAGTATGATGAGGCATATTTAATCAAAATCGGTTCATCCATTTATTGATTTATAGCGGTAAAAGTGGGAATGAATAATCGAATGTGGTCAAATAATATAATCAAGCGGCATATCAAATGACGTGTGAATTACAATTAGTCATGTTTTATCAAAATTGGTTAATCTGTTTATTACATATAGGGCACCTTAGGGGTGATAGTGGGGATAAATAATCCAAATGGAGTACCAAACGAAAGGATATGACATGTACATAATATATAGGTATGATTAGACATGGTTTAGATCAAAATCGGTTCTGCCATTTACTAGGGGTGAAAGGGAAAAGTTGAAAGTCTGTGAAAGTAGAAGGAATATGGGAGCGGGAGAATAGCCACATCCTGGAAATTTTGAACTCTTCTGTACCTAAGTTTTATAGCTCAGTTTAGTAATAAATTTTACTAACAGTTCTTTTGTGTTATTATTTATTTTATTTCTTAACTTTATAATAATGTGTAAGTACTTATAATTTAGTTGTATATGATAGTACGTGTTTCAAGACGTGTTTACTCAATAATTGTGTGTTAAGTAGTAACTACTATGCAGTCACTATTCCACGCGGACGAAGTCGCGGGCACAGCTAGTAAATAAATATAATGCCATTAAACATCTAACATAAAGTAACTTAATAAAGAGAGTCAAGAACTGTAAATTCCTGCCTGCAAATCTATTCTTCACCAAGTCCGTACCTCTCAGTTTTAGTATTTAAGCAAACAACTCAGCTATTTATGTAAACAAATGAATTTATTAAAGGTCCGTTTTCACTATCTCCTCAGGTGCGTGCGACGTAGCGGGCGGCGCGGGTTCCGTGAACTCCCTGCCGGCGCTCGGCAACGCGCGACTGACGCCTTCCTTCGACGCGTCCACGCCACGGAACGTCACCGCGCTGGTCGGCAAGTCCGCCTACCTCAGCTGCCGTGTACGAAACCTCGGGAACAGAACGGTAAGTTTGTAGAACGTTGCGATTGTGAATATTCTATGAAGATTAACTTGAAACTTTCTGTTAACAGGTACTTTTTCATATCGCTTCATTTAGTTTGAAGCGATACATTGGTTATTTACAAACACATTCCTCGCTACACATCCTCGTACATGAAAGGTGGAAAAGCACTCTTAAGCTTTTGTTTATTTTATATATGAAAGACAGTAAATCAATGTGTAGTCCGTAGAGTCATATAACATCTGCAAAGTAATCACTATATTATTTAAATGGTAAGTTGTAAGCAAAATAGTCGACATAATATATAATCTCTGTAACACGTTACCTTTTAGACGATCCCGAGTCCCAACTGGACAAGCCACAGGCTCACAAATAAACGCGACGGAAACATGAATCAAAGAAATGTCCTTTGGGTATTGATACAATCTTATTTCACGGACGAAAGGTTCTTTGTACCTACAAAATTTCTATTGTAATATATTGACTTACAATTCTATCCTTTTACTATAATCACACGTTTCATGTTTTACTATCAAATGTATAACTAACAATATGGCGATTTAACAAAAAGTTACATTAAATAAATTACCTTATGATAGTTTGGTTTTGGTTGGTTTCATTTCAATCTGTACACTCTTAACATTTGTTGTTCTGTTTACTTACACGTGGTAAATATTTATTTATAAAATAGTAAATTACAATTGGATTATTATTCAGTGAATAAACACCTATTAGAGTCTGCTACATCGTGATTGTGACTTTTTCAAAATGTAAAAAATCTATTCAAGTCGCTTGAAACTCAAAATAAATTAAGTCTTTGAAATTCACAGATTCATTACCGTAATAGCTAGCATAACATATGGCTGCAAGTTCTCAGTCACTGCTGTGCCATAAACCAGAAACGCAATAAACGACTTGTACAATAGGTGACCCAGTTTCGACAAAAAATTGGCATGCGCCTGTTACTTTGCACAAGACTTTGGCAAACGTGGTTATAGCTCGATAGTTATTCCGTCGTATTAACAGTTTATGTTACGATATTTAAAATGAAGTCGAATTAAGATAATGAGATGGCAACTCAAGTTGTCGCGTGTTGGCGTTGTGTTGTTGTCGGGATTTATTGCGCATAGTGGTTAGGAGAGCTTTATCTCAAGATTGTACGCTCTAAATTGTTTACACTCCTCGCTGTGAATTATGAAGTTAAAGGCAAATATTCATTTAATGACAAGGAAATTGATGATGATGAAGACTTGATAGAGTAAATGATTTAGTGTGAGTATTATTTTCTTATAGCATATGAATTTAAATGTAAGTGCAAATTAAGTTTTATTTTAAAACAAATTTAAATTTTCTCCAATTTACCTAACGGTAAGGACATAGTGTGGTGGAGTACAATTTCAAGCGAAGAGTGGACCGGTATCTACTAGGGAAGCGCGTACCATCTTAGACCACATCTTAGCTTTCCATCAGGCGAGATTGTGGTCAAGCGCTTCCCTATCTACAATAAAAAAGGTGGCCACTCACTCTACTATAAATTACTTTTATAAATAACAAATAAGCCTTTATATTTTCAAAGCTTTGCGTTTGTATGTATTCCATTATTATTATTCAATTTATACACGTAAAAAGCGACTATTTTACGACTCTATAACAGTGCTCAAATATAGTTCACAGTTACTGCAATTAAAATATACAAAGCAACATATCCAGCACGTAGTTAAAATGATGTCGTATTTTTTAACGCAAAAGATTTGGGTTTGTTAAAATTTTTGTAGAACATAGTTCATTCAACCCGCTACCTCATTTTCATGCCAAAGAAGTATAAATTCAGCTGTATATAACATCGAAATATAAGCTAAACCACAAACATGGGTTAGGTCTTAGATTTAATGACGTATGAAAACGTGTGTGATATATTTGCGTAAAGGAAACTGTACTATTTGCTTCCATCTTCATAAAAATATGTGAGATCTTTCTAGAATTTGGTTTATGAATCTTTTATTGTGATTGAATTATGTTTGACCAGAAGTTTTATGCGCAACTTGCTTGTGTAATATTTAAATTATTTATAAAGGTATGAGTTGGGTTATTTCGTAGCGGAATTCGATTAAAAATAGCTTGCGTTTAAGCTGTGAGTATAATATTAAGAGAGTAATAATATTACAGTCTACAAACCATACTTTTCATACAACAATTGTACCTAGAATACATTCTTGATACAATTACACCCTACTTATAACGCTACACGCTTTCATGACCACTTTCAAAAATGACGCTTCACACTTCATACATTCGCAATTTCAACACTAACAACAAACTAAAACCCATAGAAATCTAAATAACAAGACACATAGAAGGGCTATAATGTCA
>CAJQZN010038621.1:9054-19492 GCA_907164685.1 Colias eurytheme | reverse complement strand
ACACCCTGTATATCATCACGCTAAGTCCAACAGGAGTGGAGCACTGCGGGTAAAAACGCAGTAATTCATATTACATTAACTTAGGAAAGATTTTCTAAAGTAGCTTATGTTTCGTGTAACTATTTTCTGCTTTCAAAAAAGGAGCAGGTTCTTTATGCGGCTGTTTAGGGTTTATTACCTCAGATCTTCTTTTTAATTCTAATGAATCTTTTTTTTATTTTTTAAATCTAGTTTGATTCTGGTTTACGTTTCTATAAAAAATGCATTATTTTAAAATTATACTTCGATTTTGCACTCTCTATAAGTGCGCAAAATATCATGTTTTTAACATGCGTTACATAAAGTTACTGTTAATCTATAAATTGCAGATCAAAAAGCAATACCACTGTGCTGTTTGCAACGAACTATTCACACTAACTTCAGATGACCATTATACCAGCGAAAGCCATAAAGACAACCTTGACTACGCGATCATTAGAGGAATAGATAATGATGACGTCACCCGTTATAGTCTTGTCAATGACGTCACGAATACAGACTACGAAACCGACGTGGAAGATATGGATTTTGGTAGATATATCGACAGTCTTAGAAAGGCTAAAGTGAAACGGAATATTGTAAGGAATAAACAAAATGACGGAAACGTTACTATTGATAACGGAAATAACGAAAGCGGGGATACCGGTATTGAAAATCGTTTGACAGTTAGTGGTGACTCATACGCGGCGGTGGCTAAGAAAACGGCGAATAATGTTCCACAATTCGTATGTAAGTATCAACATGCACATGTAGTACTAGCTTTCCGCTCGCAGCTTCGCCCGCTCTATAAAAAAAACCCGCATAGTTCCCCTTTCCGTGGGATTTCTGGGATAAAGCCTATCCTATGTGTTAATCCAAGTTACTCCCTATATGTGTGCTAAATTTCATTGTAATCGGTTCAGTAGTATTTGCGTGGAGTAACAAACATACGTACTTACAAATACTACATCCATCCTAACAAACTTTTTCGCGTTTATGATATTAGTAGGATACACATAAACTAAGGTAGAAGCGGCATACTCGTAAAAACGTTTCGTCTGAAGTCAGGTAATTAGCCGGGTTGCGTTTAGTCAGTTATGTTGCTAACTCTTTTCGACTAATGGTTTAAAGGTATATTCTATCTTTGTCTCACTATGGAGTACGTGAATGTGCCATGTGAAAATTGTCCCGAATTATTTATATTATTTTATCACGCAATATATTTTCACGCCATTTTATTAGCTTAACTTGTGTATTTTTGTATTAATTAACCGACTCCTTTTAACTAGATTTTTACTTGAAACGAATTTAATTGTTTAAGAAAGAAGTTTCACTTCTGACACGTGTGCCCGTCACCCTTTTTTTATATTAGGTCTATTAATTATTATCAATTCTTACAGCTGCCACAGTGAAAGGACGTGAATACAAAATTGATTTTTACTCGTGGCACATGGTATTGAATTTGAAAACGAATTTCTATTGTATGGCTTGTAAAGTACAAGGGTCGCTAAATGATTTGAGGAAACACTGTTGGAGTAACGGCCATTTGTTGAGGTTGAAGTCTTGTGATATAGTTGAAAGTAGCAGGGATTACATAGTGAGGAGGGTAAGTATTTTTTAACTAGATGTTAGTATTGCCGGATAATCGATCGTGTATCGATTTTTAATCGATTCTCCTAAGTTCATATAATTAATTTATCAAATCGATTCTATCGATTAGATTGATACTATTGATTTTTTTAATAATGCCAATAAAATCGATTAATCCATTTTGATGAGAAAATTAAGTTAATTTTTCTTGTAATTGTCAATATTGAAAATATTACCTACAGATGAGATTACATTTATTATTTTTGAAGTGAAACTTCTTTATCGGGGTTGGACAAAAATTTAGTGTAACATTTTTGCGTTACGCCGTACGCGTGACATTTTTGCGTTACGCCGTACGCGTGACATTTTTGCGTTACGCCGTACGCGTGACCTTTTTGCGTTACGCCATACTCGTGACATTTTTAAGGTCATAAAGAAGTTTCACTTCTTACGTGTGTACTCTAGTACACGCATACCTTTTTTTTAATTCACGTAATCAAGACTACACTCTTGATTACATTAATTTATTATTCACCATCTTTCATCCTCATATTTTTATTTAATTTTTTGTTTTTTTTTCTCCATTTTAGGTTTGCAATAACTTTGTCCACTGTGGACATTGCAATAACTTAATATTACATAGCAACATAAAAAATCATATAGAAAAAATTCTTACAAAACCTCACGACAATGAAATAGAAAACAATACAAATAACGAAAATAGCTCTATGCAAGAACTCCCATCAAATTCTAACGAGAATAAGCATAACGGAAACGATAAAACCAACACAACAGATACTCCCTTACAAAACGTCGATACAAACCTAAATAACGGTTTACATACCGGTATCATACCTGATAACGATATCATAGTGGAGCTATTCGGTTACCGCATGAAAATACCGGTATTGTCGTATAACCTGGTATTTGTGTCGCAAATCGGATATTTTTGCTGTGTATGTCGTATGACGGTAGCGGGAAACCTAATAACACAGCATTTAATTGATTATAGACATGTGTATATGTTACAAATGAATCCGTTTCTCATTGAGTTTGGAGTGAACTTGTTTCGATTAGTAAGTTTTTGTTTTTTAATTTTTTTCACAAAATATATTTACACTGTTCAAACCATCATTTTTCGAGCTTTATGCAGCGAGTTTATTTCATTCTTACTCTTTATTATGATTTATTTTTCTTTTAAAGAACTCTATTTTTTTTTATGAAATAAACTCTCTATTTATATTAACACTCGCTATTTATATCAACAACAGGCATTTCAAATTCGATAAAGCGCCTTTAATATCTATACTAATATTATAATATTTTTTACTATTATAAAGCTGAAGAGTTTGTTTGTCTGAACGCGCTAATCTCGTAAACTACTGGTACCGATTGGAAAAATGATTTCGGTGTTAGCTAGCCCATTTATCGAGAAAGGCTATAGGCTATATATCATCACGCTAAGCGGAGCGGAGCAATGCGGGGCATAGCTAGTTACTTAATATTCACATAAAATCGAACGTAAATATTTATTTCTAACTAATTTGAAATTTCTTCAGGTACCAGATGGTATGCATTGTACCATATGCAATACTTTAATACCTTTAACGAAATGGAATCTGAACAACCACATTCAAGAAAGAATGCATGTATCTTTGTTGAATAAAGCACTCAATATTAACTTTGCGATCCAATCAAATATACAAAAAGTATTTCCACTCATCAAAAGTAATGCATCAAAAGCCACATCGAAGCTTGAATTGAATCATAAGAAAGTTGAAGTAAAAGAAAACGAATTAAAGAAAAATGAAAATAAAGTTGTACTGTTGAAGGATTCAACAATCCAACCATCGAAAAACAATGAATCGCGTGGAATTGATGCAAATGAATCGAATGAAATTGATATAAATCAGCCTAAATTGAACGATTCAAGCAGTTCGAATGAACTTTATTTAGATTCGAGTCAAATGGAAGATTTTGAAGATGAAGAAAATGTTATTTTGGCTTTGAAAAATCATAATATAACAGCGTCCATAACGGCATTTCATAGTTTAGTTGGAATGGGTGATGGAAGGAGGTTTTGCTTTGTTTGCTCAATGGATGTTTTTGATATGAAGAGCCATGTTAATAGCGTGAAACATGTTAGAAATATGAATGACTGTAAATATTTGGATGAGTATAGCAAGAATTTGATTCGACAGGTTAGGAATTTTGTATAAGTAGATAATTGTTTTTGAAGTGAAACTTCTTTAGGCGCGTTGAGAGTAAAATTTTGTAAAGGGCGTATCATGGCAATACCGTCATGCCATGGAGTGAGGCGACGATTTTGGTATCTTTCAATCTTACCAAAGAAGTTTCACTTCTGACTCGTGTGCTCGGAAAACTTTAATTTAGTATTATTATTTATCTATTATCATGTTAATTTCAGAACTCAACAGGCTATCACTGCACAATATGCAATGTTCTAGTAACAAAGAAAAATTTGAAGAACCATTTAAACTGGCCAATCCACGTCGAGAGCGATTCGTTCAAAACAAAACAAACGGATGCAATTTTAAAAAGGCATAAAGTCGAAACAACCAAAGAGGTCGCATACACGTACAAAGAAGTTAAAGTGAAAATTCTATTCCACTTCGAATATCAAAACAGTAAAGTGACAGTGAAAACCGCGCGAACACACAAAATGGTCGCGTTCAAAAATAAAGCGTTGAAACTTCCGAGGGACTCGTGGGATGGGATCATCGGGAATAAAAATGGCCGTCGTTGTATTATCTGTCAAATTAATTTGGACGCGTGCGATCAGTTGAAACACGTGAATATGGCGTCGCATTTGGATAAGTTGGAGAGGAATTTTGATGTTCACTGGCTGCCCGCTTTGATTAGGAAGGTATGTCAAATAAATTTTGTGTTTTGTTCATTTATATAAATAAAATAGTGAATAAAAATCTTCAGAAAAATTCTTCCACTAATCAAAGTCTATACGAAACATTATGTTGGTTTAATACATATTTTTTTTATTAATTGTAAATTTTAGCCTCCTAACTGTCTCTAGATACAAAAGTTACATGAAGTCGCTTGTTGTGACAAACAAATATATCGCATTTATAATTTTTGAATTCATTAATTTACAAACTACACTTAATTAAAATAAATACTAGTAAGCTTATTTAGGACTAGCTGTGCTCTGCTCCTGTTGGTCTTAGCGAGATGATGTATAGCCTATAGCCTTCTTTTTTTTTTTTTTATGTTAATAGCAGGCAAACGAGCAGACGGGTCACCTGATGTTAAGTGAACATCGTCGCCCACCTGCACCCACAATACCAGGGGTATGGCGAGTGCGTTGCCGGCCTTTAAGGAATGTGTACGCTCTTTTCTTGAAGGTCCCCAAATCGTATCTCATTGGAAACACTGCCCGCGGGAGCAGATTCCAAATTTCCGTAGCACGAGGCAAAAAGCTTCTTTTAAAGCGAACTGTTGTTGATCGCCAGCTGTCCAGATGGTATGGATGGAATTTGAGCTTGTGACGTGCTGTACGGTGGTGGAATTCAGCCGCAGGCAGTGTTCCAAACAGTTCTTCAGAGCACTCCCCATGATAAATGCGGTAGAAGACGCATAATGAGGCGACTTCTCTACGCAGTGCTAAAGAATCAAGCCGATCGGTTAGACTTGGCTCGCCAACGAGGCGCACAGCTCTCCGTTGGATTCGGTCAAATGGAAGGAGATACTGTTGAGGTGCACCGGCCCAGAGATGGGAGCAGTATTCCATGTGCGGCCTGACTTGCGCCTTATAAAGATTAAGGCGATGGCTCGGAGTGAAATACTGCCCCGCTCTACAGAGTACACCTAATTTCTGGGAAGCTAACTTAGCTTTTCCTTCCAGATGACAGGAGAACTGCACATCACTCGTGATTTCGAGACCAAGAATTCCGATACTGGCTGTGGCTTTAAGGGGAGTACTTTGAAAAATGGGAGTCGCGATAAAGGGATTCTTCTTAGCGGTAAATGCGCAGACTTGTGTCTTATTGGGGTTAAATTGGACCAGGTTAATTCGACCCCATTTCGAGACTTCATCTAAGGAAGTTTCGATTTCGGACACAAGATCGTTCCGGCACTCAATGACGCGATCCCGAGAAATATTGCTTCGGCCGGCATAAACTGCATCACACGTACTGTCATCTGCATAGCAATGAATGCTGCTAACGCGCAGCAAATCATTGATATGCAGAAGAAACAGTGTGGGAGACAGAACGCAGCCTTGTGGTACACCAGCATTCACGAGCTTAGGTTCGGAGCATGAACCGTCGACCACGACTTTCATACTACGCTCAGTGAGAAAACTGGCGACCCATCGGCAAAATTCCTCGGGAAGCCCATAGGAAGAAAGCTTCGAAAGAAGCGCTTTGTGCCAGACCCGATCAAAGGCTTTCGCTATGTCCAAACTGACCGCCAATGCTTCACCCTTGCTCTCTATCGCCTCCGCCCAACGATGTGTTAAATATACTAGAAGATCACCAGCCGATCGTCCGTGACGGAATCCTTACTGACGGTCACAGATCAGCTGATGCTCCTCCAGATATTTCAGCAACTGGCGATTGATAATGGTTTCCATTATCTTGGAGAGCAAAGAAGTGATAGCTATGGGTCGATAATTGGACGGGTCCGAGCGATCGCCCTTTTTCGGGATCGGATGCACTAAAGCCGTCTTCCATGAGTTCGGGACAACGCCTGTAGAGTAGGAGTACCGGAAAAGTCGCGTCAGAACCGGAGCCAACTCAGGTGCGCACATCTTAAGCACAATGGGAGGAATACCGTCAGGGCCACTTGATTTATGGACGTCCAGGGAAAGGAGTGCTTTACGCACTGCTCTCTGACTAAAACGAATGTCAGGCATGGATGCTTCACATCGTGGGATGGTAGGTGGCAAGAACCCTGTATCGTCCAACGTTGAATTAGCAGCAAAAAGAGAGCCAAGAAGGTCGGCTTTCTCTTTTGCTGTGTGGGCCAACGAGTCATTCTCCCTGCGCAGAGATGGTAGGGACGGCTGACAAAAATTCCCTTGCACAGCTTTAGCGAGGGCCCAAAAGGCTCGAGTTCCCGAAGGAAGTAGGGCAAGTCTTTCGCCAAGCTTAGCAATGTGCTCTGCTTTCGCTCTTGCAATAGCCTTCTTGAAGGACCTAGAGGCCGAGTTCAATTCTCTTTTCAATGTACGGGCGTTTGGATCACTAGACGCGAGTGCATTGGCCCAGGCCTGGAAGCAATCTTGTTTACGGCGCGATGCCGATTTGCAAGAGCGACCAAACCAAGGCTGGGACTTGCCACCCACGGGAACAACAGAGTTTGGAACAAAGAGCTCCATTCCCTGAAGCACCACATCGGCGACAGAGTCAGCACACGCACTAGGATCACTCGCGGAGAAACAAACACGGCTCCAGGGATAAGATGAGAAGAAAGTACGCATCCCATCCCAATCTGCCGACTTATAGTGCCAAACGCGACGGTGGCCTGCACGTGGAGGCCGAGGTAAGCGCAAGATTGGCACTGAACTCCGGACTAGGCAGTGGTCGGAAGAGCCCATAGGAGCATCGACATTTACCTGGTAGCCTTCCGGGTGGGAAGTCAGCAGAAGGTCCAACAAAGAAGGCGTATGATCCTCAATGTCTGGAATTCGCGTGGGCGATGATACCAATTGCGTGAGGTTATAGGCAAGAGCGAAGTCGTGTACAGATCTACCCGCGTGGTCGGTTGTTCGTGACTTGAGAAATTCAGCATGATGAGCATTGAAGTCACCAAGGACAACAATTTCTGCAGCAGGAGTCTGATTAAGCACGGTGTCAACCGACGACTGAATGTGCTCAAAGAGTCGGTCCGATTCGTCATTTCCGCTATGGGACCTATAAAGGCACGCATAGATGCGCGGGTGGTCGTCGCATTCTACACGTAGCCAAAGGATGGAAAGGTTAGGGACCTTCAAGATGACCAAGGCGACGAAAGCAGATATCTTCCCGGATATATGCGCATACACCAGCGCGGGGTAAAAAATTGTGCTCCAGGCTGAAGCCAGGGTAACTAAGGTATGATGCATCTGACGGTGAAGATATCTGAGTTTCGGTTAGAAACAGTAAGGCCGGCTTCGCCGTTTCGAGGTGGTAATGCACGGCGTTGATGTTAGAGTGAATACCCCTGATATTGCAGAAGTTAACGCGGAGCGTGGAGAGGGGTGCGCTGGTCTTTCTGCTCTTTTTGCCTGGTAGGGAAGTAACGAGCGGTATTTTGCCCTCCCCAGAATACGTAGGGCGGCCTGAACAAGATTGCTCAGGGAGGGATTCTCCAGCATCGATGGAGCTGGTACCCTCCTGGGGTAAATGTCTGTTTAAAACCGCTGCCATGATGCTTAAAGGGGGGGGGGGGGGAGATGGGCTTCCGGATGCCTCACTTACCCAATGCGAAACGCAAATTTATGCTTCACGCCGGTTTCCTGTGAGGTAGTGGTCCTGCCCCGGACGAACTACAGCCCGTTCGTGCTACATACAGAGACTGTATGCAGCTGTAGTTCTACCACTCTTCGATAAATGGGCTATCTATCACTGAAATAATTTTTCAAATCGGACCAGTAGTTCCCGATATTAGCGCGTTCAAACAAACAAATTCTGCAGCTTTATTATATTAAGTATAGAATAGATAATACTTAAATATTTTACAGCTCAGCGATACAGCCGTACACTGTCTGATTTGCAACACAGAAGTACCGAATCCAAGAAAAACCCTGCACACACATATTAGCGGCAAACGACATGTGAAAAACCAAGAAACCCTTGAAGTAGTGGACGTAAAGTTGATCGACAAAGATGAAGACATTTTTACACTGCATGCTTAAATTATAAAAAAAAAGAAATGTCACTGTCACAAAATAGCGGGATATTTTTTTAGATTATGGCAATGAGCTTGGCAATGAGCGAAGACTGTCAGCGTCAAGTTAAGAAACGTCACTTTTTTGACGCGAATCTCCAAAAATAATTTTAAATAATTTGAAAAAAAAAAAGAAATGTCATTTTAAAATGGCGGGTAGCGTCAAAATTGAGGACTTGATCTTTTAAAAGTACTACGCAACGGATTTTGATGCGATTTTTTTTAATAGATAGCGTTATTCAAGAGGAAGTTTTTAGTACATAATTTATTAGGTTATAGACAAAGCGGGCGAAGCCTCGGGCGGTAAGCTAGTGTTGTTTAACTGTAAACAAATGAATTTCCAAAACTTGAACTATATTTACTAGGCATTCTTCTAATATTCATACTGTGATTTTTCTTTGTAAAACTACTGATATTTTTTATAAAACATTTTCAATTTTTTGTCTATTATCTATACCTATCTTTCTGAGACATATATTTATTCAATTACTAGATTTCCGCCCGTGGTTTCGCCCGTTTTGTCTGAAACCTAATAAATTTTGTATACTGAGACCTTCCTCTTGAATCACTATAAAAAAAAACTGCATCAAAAACCGTTGCGTAGTTTTAAAGATTTAAGCATACATATGACATAGGGACAGAGAAAGGGACTTTGTTTTATATACATAAATTGCAATTTTTTACATTATTCTTTGCATATATGGAAGGAATCGTTAATTCTAAAAAAATAATTTGAGATATTTCAGTCTAAAATTTGTGCTTTAAGAAATTTTCTTTATTATTATTATGAATTAATTAATAATGTTATGATAATAATTATTTTAATCTGTGATTTTATTACAAAGTGAGACTAATTTTAGTATAGTATGTATACAGTTTTAAAGTCACTGTTTTTGCGCGACTTATTTTAAGCATCGTCTATTATTTTGCTCAAATTCCTCAATTAATGAGTTCAGCCAGTAAGATGTGAAAGCAAAGCATGCACACTAAAAATACATTTTCGAATTTATAACATTTTTAAGGGTAATTCAAAGTTACAGGGTCATGATTACGGGGATGTTAAGAGTTATGATCTTTTTCTGAAAATATTACATGTCAAGTCAATTATGTATAAAAAACGGCTGAAACAGTTTTTTTTTTATTAGTAACTAGCTTTCCGCCTGCGGCTTCGCCCGCGTTTTCAAAAAAAAACCCGCATAGTTCCCGTTCCCGTGGGATTTCCGGGATAAAACCTAGCCTATGTCACTCAGAAATGATGTAGCTTTCCAACAGTGAAAGAATTTTTCAAATCTGCCAAGTAGTTTCGGAGCCTATTCAATTCATACAAACAAACAAACAAACAAAAAATCAAACCTTTCCTCTTTATAATATTTGTATAGATAATCACTACATAGTATAAAACAAAGTCGCTTTCTCTGACCCTATGTCCCTTTGTATGCTTAAATGTTTAACTGCGCAACGGATTCTGATGCGATTATTTTTAATAGATAGAGTGATTCAAGAGGAAGGTTTTAGTATATAATTTATTATGTTTTAGACAAAGCGGGCAAAGCCGCGGGTGGTAAGCTAGTATATAGGTAATTAAAATCTTAAAATTTTGATCATAGTGTTCACAAACTTGTAAAATGACTTCGATCGATTCTTTTCAATCAGAAAATAAATGTTGTGAAGTACTTTTTACATCTCTCACATGTATAAATCAAAGTAGGTTCAGCTAGTATACATACATATATTACTAATATATATATCTATTATTTGTTGGTTTGTTTGATCGCGCTAATCTCAGGAACTACTGGTCCGTTTTGAAAAATTCTTTCGGTGTTTGCTAGCCCATTTATCGAGTAAGGCTATGGGATATATGTATATCAATAGGAACAAAAGCATTACGGGTAAAACCGCGGGGCACAGCTAGTCTATACTATAT
>CAJQZN010038620.1:219-17050 GCA_907164685.1 Colias eurytheme | reverse complement strand
TAAGTGAATTGTAAAATTCTTTGAAAATAAATGTCTCTAAACCTATATGTCACAACTAAGCGCTCTAAAAGATTTTCCGCAAAATTTAATTACGGATCTTAGATTACAAAATAAAAGACAGATGGAGCGTTGCCGAACTAAACCGAATGATTAAAGCTATGTGTGCTGTCATTTCGCCACGTTGCACTGTACGAACACGGTGCTTCTGTGTGCGTGTTATGTTACCAGATATTGAAAAATTTCCCAAATTTTTGCACGACTACGGAAGAAAGAGGGTTATGTTTTTCGAGTTTATGTAAGTATGTATAATATTTCTTTGACACGCCCTGCAGTATAAACTGTTGGATTCGATTTTGAGTTGTGAGGTGTCATTGCAATCATCTGAATTATGAAGGTAGTGGTGGTAGTGACGTAGGCTACATAAATTAGCAATCATGTTTTAATTTTTATTTTAATATAAATTCGGGTTTATGATATTATTTTATAATATTGTAAAAATTATTTTGTTACATAAAGCACCTATCTGCTAAAGTTATATAATTTACAAAATAATTTTAATTAAATAAATTACATTAAAAAAAAAAATTATTTTTCAAAACATAATATGAATGCGAATAGCGGTAGTTTTTAGTCGAGAATGCGGGACATTTTATTTTCATCATATCATATCATCATATTTTTTATAAAAGTAACAAAACAATGTATAATGCTTATTAAAATAATCTGATAATGACATCGTAAAGTATGGCAAGACACTACCGCCTACATCTTTTTTAAGGGCTATCGGTAAATTCTAAAATTTTTGTGTTACAAATCGTTGGACTTTCGCTATTTATCCGACGAGTGTGACTAACGCCCACGCGACTAGTCCACCGGTACCAGCGTAGTGACCATCATTTTTCTTTTTGTCATTGCGTACTAAGACGCCTCTAGACCGCCATCCTGTTACAAATGACCCGAAATTTTGTGTCAGTATCTCCCGGCCTAACATGTGCAATGTGTAAATGTGTTGACGTTTGAGCTCTTCTTAACCCTAGAACCACAACATTGGGTCATGGGTGACCCCACGCACACGTATTTTTATTTTAATTTAGCGAGTTTTGCACCTACAACATTGTGCATCTAGGTACCTTCCGTAATTAGTAATCAGTGGCCCGTGACGCATGGCGGGGTGCCCACGCCCATTAGGTTCGGAGATATAGCAGTTTGGGGTCGCCCGCGACCCGTGTTGTGGTTATCGAAACTATTTTTTTGTGATTATTTTTGTGTGATTTCACGTTTATTTCACGAATAGTTTTTCAATATGGCCTCAACATCACGAGCCCTTGAAAGTAATGAAATTGAGCAACTTTTAGAGGAATATGAAGGTGAAACCTCCAGTTTTTCGGACGAAGATGGATCTGAAACTGCAGAAGATGAACACTCCGATGAAGATGATTTGTTTGATGTTGAATCTGGATCAGATGATGATGATGTTCTTCTGTCTGATTTCTGTATGGGCAAAAATGGTTATACTTGACGAAGAACTCCGTTCACTGTTCCTAATACACGCACTGCAAGTAGAAACATCGTGATAAATCAACCTGGTCCTAAAGGTATCGCACGCGACGCAAAAACCGAGTTAGAAGCGTGGAAGCTATTTTTTCCAGACTAAATATTGGATATTATTGTGATGCATACCAATGCACAAATTGACAGACTTTCTAAAACCATAAAAGAAAGTCATTCTAAGACAACAGTAAGAAAAACACGAAGGTGGCCGCTAAGATTTTTCTACGGCATGCTTGATGCTGGTGGTGTAAATTCCTATGTAATACTCAAGGCAAACATTCGCAGGAGTAAACTGAAAAGGAACTACTTTCTAAGAAACCTAATCCTTCAATTAGTACAGCCCTACGTGAAACGCTGCCTTGATGAGGTTAAAAATTTGCCCCAATTTCTTAAAGTGATAATGCTTCATGTTTGGGGAGTAGATGACTAAAACAGTGCTCAGGTAGCTCAAGCTCGATCAACTTCAAGTTCCCACTGCTATTTATGCACTAGAGCCAAAGATAGGAAGGGCAGAGAGAAATGTGTACAGTGCTCCAAAAAAAATATGTGCACAACACAGGTTACCTATTTGTCACTATTGTATCTAGATTTTCAGATTTGTACTAAATTTTTTTCCCTTAAACATTCCATTAATATCCAAAAAACCTTGTAATAATTGTTTAAATTTATTAAAGTTTAATATTTTGTAAGTAATCATTTTTTTATTTTGGGGTCACCCAGGACCCATGTTGTGGTTCATTTAATTAAATTTGGATGTTGTAGTTCTAGGGTTAATATAGGTATAACAACATCGATACAACAAACAACTGAGCAACTACGCTTGGTGTTTATTCGAATAAAATTTTAACAACGCAAAATTGTATTTGAATAAACAGCGAGAGCGCTAACAAAACAACGTGGTGCACTCACGAAATGTGCCAAGTGCGCTCGTCGCGTCCTCTGGTGTCAGAAAAGGACAAACAACGCGGATGATGTATGGCGACGCGGTTTTAATAAAGGCGCGAAATTCCTTTATGCTTCCGGAAACGAATTTTTAATTCGGTTCTGGGTTCTTCTTTAAATTATGTTTTTATTGTAAATTTTAATAGAAATTCGCCAGCGTGTATTAATTGAAGGCACTCATCTCAAGGTCGTTTAAAAATATATTTAAAATGTAAGATTGGCAATATTGGTTAAGTTTTCTCTTAAAATTGTACCCTTATAAATTAAAGTAGTAGGTAATATAGATTATTTATAAGCCCGCATAGTTTATGTCAGCAAAAATAAATTGGACCATATACCTACATGTACAATTTGTCTTTTGGTGCAAAATAATATATTACTCCTACTACAACCAAATTAAAGTAGTTATGTAGTTTAAAAAATCTGTCATATATTTAACAGCAAATAAGTTGACCGTATGGAAAATTGCACTACTAAACAACACGACGAAAATATGTTACCAATATCAAATGGTTTGGAAGATCTGCCTCGCTCAAACAAAATATGTACAACGATAGCATAAATCATAATGATGGAATACTAGTTTAACGTTCGCTTCCGTAGCTCTGGCTACTTCCCATGTGACCCAATTCGTGCCGAAATACGGCTTCCCCTGTTATTGATGTCTTTATCATATTATGATTGTTATTATTTATCTTCTTTATCTATATAAAATTTTTATCTTTACAACGAAAACAGAATTCCTTACGTATGGACATAATTTTGCAACATCTGTATAAGAAAAGAGTGAGTGGATCGTCATTTAAGTACCTAATTTAGTTATTTAGAGTGTACCGCATCACAATTAAATGTATCGTAGTTTTCGTAAAATAATACAAATTTTCGAATACAATATTAAAACAACGAACTGCAGATGCGATTTGTAATAAGTAAAGAAGTGTGACCAATATCTACCTCAATTGGACTTCTGCAATAATTGCTGTTAAGATATTGTAAAGTCTAACCATTTAGGTAACATTTCCCATAGTCCTATTCGCTATAAAGAAATGTTTATCACTTTTATTAGCGAAAAAATACTGGGTCTCTTGATAGTCGACCACGACCATAACATAAACATATTTTACAGAATTAGTACCTTTTTAAATGTGTTGCCAACTTTTAATGGATAAGGGAAAGGAATGACGAACATAAATTTCTTTAAATGGGTTTGTTAAAAGGCCTCCGGACTATGGAGAAATCTAACCCTAAAATATAACTCACCTTAGTCCCCTCCACGCTGATGATTCTATACAGATTCCTCGAGGAATCATAGAAGAACGACACCGACACCGCCGCGGAGCTGGCCGACATCCACGATCTTTTCGTCTTCGGGTCTATGTGAAACACGTGCGCCTTGCACGTGAAGATTGGCTGCTCCCTGAAGATTGAACAGTGGGTGTTAAAGTTCAGTTCAGTGTATCAGAAAATATATTTTTAAAGAGTAGAAAAAAATTCATTACGGGGCCAGATTCGAACCCGCGTATTTTTGCATATGCTCACACTACACTATTATTTAAAAATTCCTCATTTATAAAGCATTTGAATGCTATAAAAACTAGTAGACAGTCAGAATTTAGATGTTCAATTCAGTATAAGAAGTGGATTGTTTGAGATATGGGTGTAAGTTTATATAATCGAGTTGAAATAAGGTTGTTTCCTGAATGTTGTGGACGATAAGCAGTTGATGGAAAACTGCCAATGCCTGTGTTAACGTGGTCAATAATAATAAATAATTATTTTGTCACAGAGGTAAAATATACGAGAAATATTTGTTAAGTTTAATTTCGAATTTTCAAATAACATGGTAATATTTAAACAATATGTATCACTATCATGCAGAAATATACATTTGTTGAAATTCTATACATACAGTGAAACTTGGTTAAGTGGGACCTGGATAAGTGAGAAACCTCCATAACTGGAACTCATGCTGAGGTCCCAACACTTTGGCACTGAATTACCTCTGTTAGTGGGACGAGGTAAACCTCTATATCTGGGATTTGTTCTTTCGATTTATCATCATAGTTACCTCTATAACTGAGACAGCGAGTAAATTTTATATGCATAAACCTCTGTAACTGAGATAACATTGTTTGTTTACTCATTCTTATTCAACCCACAAATTCCACACGTAATTCCAAGTACGTAAGTACAAATTTTGAGCCTCAATTACCTTCAGTTTTAGTTTCGCTTTACTATCATACAGATGTTTATTTGAAAAATGTCAAAACAAAAGCTACAATCGTTATCAAATATCACCCCTCTGTAAATGAGACAGATATTTATTTATACCTGTATATCTGAGACACTGGGTAAGTGGAATACCTCTATAAGTGAAACGACATTGCAGGTCCCTTGATGTCTCACATATCCAGGTTTCACTGTATTTAATCCTTTGTTTTAAACAATTGCAATAACTCGCATTGTTGTTTGCTGTGTTTTGAGGTCCAGTAACCGTTACAAAAATACATAATAACAATAGTAACAAATGTGTCCTACATGGTAGAGTGTAAATTTAATGCTAGCTACGCTATTTAGAATAGCCAGTCTATATGTATATCTAGAGACGTACATTATTGAACAAAGGGCTATATCTATCACAAATAATAAACTAAAAAGTATTATTAGACTAAGGCCGCACTACGGCTAAGCCGCCGCAGATTTTAACCGCGTAATCTTGTGTATAGTGGAAATGGGTTTTGCCCGCGCCCGATATTAAAACCGCGACTTATTTAAGATTGGCTAGCGGGAAAAATCCGCGAAACTGCGCCAAAATATCATAGATCTTATATCTATATGCTTCATTGACAGCATGTGCATCGATTCGATCGATGCATTTTGCGGTTTGCCGCCGAAAAAATCGTTTAACAGGTGATGTTTAATTAACTGCTTCCATATATGAATCAATAAATTTTCGTACCTAATCATCTCCAAAATACGGAACATTCAATTTAAAATATATCAGTCCAACACACCGCATTATGTAAAGTGCAAATGAGCATAATTGAGTCCTTGCTAATAGTAAAATGGCATGACATGACCTTGTTAAAACTCGGTAATTGTGTGTCATACTCATTCGTTAGTTTCTATGGAAACCAGACAGACATTTCGAACGCAAATCCCTTATTAATTGGTGTTGAGATCGAAATTTCAATAACTTCACGTAACTACACACTTGACTAGAAGACGGCTACTTACAATTGCTCATGCTACTTCGGTATTGAAAATCTACTTTATAATATCACTCTTGCTACATGATAATACCAAAACAAGACGTAAATCTCCCATGGTATTTTATAAAGACATGTCGAAGAATCAAAAGTTCGACGACATGTGTCATCCGCCAACCCGCACTTGGCCAGCGTGGTGGATTATGGCCTGTACCCTCATAGGAGGGTGTCCCAGCAGTGGGAACGTATATGAGCTGATGATGATGATGATGATTTTATAAATTATCTAATTGACCCGACATACGTCCTGTTATCTCATTTATTTAAATAATTCGCAAAAAGTTTCCTAAGTTCTTTGATAAGATCCTTTTCCTGACAATAATGCACACAATAGCGAATACATCAAAAAAGAATTATCGAAATCGGTCCAGCCAAGCACGCGTGATGCCATGACCAAGGAAAATAGGGATTCATCTCATTCTTCCTGAAGATATTATATAGAAAGATGTATTAATTTCCTTCTATTTCTAAGCTATTGTAAGTCAATCAATCTGACAATACGTGCTAGTCGCTAGATAGGTCGGTGCTACGGAAATGTAGTAGGAAATTAAAAAAAAAAACAACTTTTTTTAATTTCCGAACTGTACGATCTCAGATAAGAATTTCTACGTGGAGAATATACTTTTACAGTTTGATTATCACTACATAGTACCTATAAAACAAAGTCGCTTTCTCTGTCCCTATGTCCCTTTGTATGCTTAAATCTTTGAAACTACGCTACGGATTTTGATGTAGAGTGATTCAAGAGGAAGGTTTTAGTATATAATTTATTAAGGTACTAGCTTTCCGCCTGCGGCTTCGCCCGCGTTTTCAAAGAAAAACCCGCATAGTTCCCGTTCCCGTGGGATTTCCGGGATAAAACCTAGCCTATGTTACTCGTGGATAATGTAGCTTTCGAATGGTGAAAGAATTTATAAAATCGGTCCAGTAGTTTATGAGCCTATTCATTACAATCAAACAAACAAACAAACAAAGTTTTCCTCTTTATAATATTAGTGTAGATAGTGTAGATGAGACAAAGCAGGCAAAGCCGCGGGCGGTTAGCTAGTTTCATAATAAAACAAAATAATGCACACATCTACGAAGTCGGGAACAACATATTAAATTTAAATTTTTAATCTATTCCTGTAACCTATTCTTCGCTGCTTCAAAGATGAATTACACGCGTATTTGCGTGTTTAATTACGCGCGTAAGCTTCTCTTTAAATAGATTTTATCAAGTCAACTTATTTTTTAATAGGTTTACAAAGTGTATATATAATACTAACAAAATATACAAACTAGACTGTTGAA
Organism: Colias eurytheme; assembly: GCA_907164685.1. Classification (NCBI taxonomy): domain Eukaryota; kingdom Metazoa; phylum Arthropoda; class Insecta; order Lepidoptera; family Pieridae; genus Colias; species Colias eurytheme. The sequence goes on along the minus strand of CAJQZN010038620.1, from coordinate 9,995 downwards.
TTAAGATAAAAAAAATGGTCAAGTATCTTTTATTTTAAATCAATACAAAAATCTATTATTTCTTCTTTATAACATCAATCATTTCTTAGCCGATTTCAACCCTGTTGGTCCAGTAGTTAGGACTGTGCCTTGATAGATTATTCTGTCAATTACGTTATTATAAGAAAAACATTGCAATTTAATTTGACATCAATAGCATTCTCTTAATAAAATTTAATTCTTTACAAGTATAATCAACCACCTTACAAATTTAACTAAAACACCTGAGACACAAATCCCATACAGTCGAGTGTACAATGATAAACCTGTCATAACGACATGTTACAAAACAAAATGTAAGGAATGTATTAGATAAGTCTTTCCAACGATACCGAGACAGAATCAAGTGCTTTTTTATCTAACTGTGAATTTTACCATACTGTAATAATTGTAAAGCAACTTAAAATTTGTTAAAATTGGTTAAAAATTAAATATGTAAACAATTGTATTCATTTTAATAACCCCTTATCCAAATTTTATACAAAGCTTTTAAAATTACTTAGTTGAGGGATATCTTGTATTGTGGACGTCCAAAATGGTTTTAACGTGATAACGTTTTTAAAATCGTTTTAGTCGGGTGACATGTTCAGAAACTTGTGTCACACCAAAACCTCACGAGCGTGATCGCAGGTATAACGAGAGAGAGACGGACCGATCTCCCGTCTCATCTCGAGCGCTGCCACCAATAAGACGTTATCACGTAAACATCTTGATCGTAAACCTACTTTACAAACAACCAATTTTTTTTGCTCATACATTAAAAAGTATTATATCCAAGTATAAATTAGTTAATATGGAATTTCCAATAGATACATATTAAGAAGTCTTCCATGCATAATTTTCAACACCTTAACTTACAAACTAATGCTTTGTACTAACATTACATTCCATTAACATTCCTCGACAATCACTCTATTCTACTAAAAAAGCCGCATCAAAATCTGTTGCACATTTTTAAAGATTTAAGCATTCATATGGATGGACATACAGAAACAGTGACTTTGTTTTCTACTATATTATGATGATTGGACTATAGCACAGTATTTGTTTCTAATAAAAAATGTATTCAACATATTGTTGGAATAAAAATCCTAACACAATATTTACTTTTCAAAAGTTTCAATTGTTAAAGGGTGTGGTGTTATTTATGTTATGTATTTGTTATCATGATAAGACAAAGTATATTTTCCACAAATTTATCTCTAAACCTTTCAAAGTATGTTAAAACTTCTACTTATAATAGGTATATTCAATGAGTATATTAACTATCATTTACTGATATTCAAAACATTTATGTACTAATTTTAATGTACTACATAAATATCTAATTATTAATTTAAAGACTCAAAGCATACAGCTCAAATACCAATATAGGTAATTGTATCTGCTCTTGGGTTGTAGTCCTATTTCAAATTGTATACTTATACAAAATTGTTATAATTCTTTTAATATTCTTACTTATTTAATATGCATTATTATAAACAAACAAAATAGTTTAGCAACTGAAGTATGAACCAGATGTAAGATAAGAAACCATTAGTGGTTTATTTGCATTTTGCTCTCAACTCTCTGTGCTTATAATTTCTAAGTATACCGGGGAATTATAAATAGCCGAGAGAGCTCGCACCCTCGTCCTTATTACCGAGGTAAGAGCGCTCAATCGGATACAATCAATGCAAAAGTGCAATCATTCGTGCGAATTGCGGGTTGCGAAAGATATTTGCGCAAAAATTATAAGTTATGTACTATTTATATTTATTAAATAGCGTGCAGGAATTAAGCTCATATACATCATAATAATTTACTAAAAAGGGCCTAAAATATCCCTTTGCATGGGTAACTTGCATCCCCTCCCTAAAAATATCTAGGATCAGGGAAATGAGATTTTCCCAATTTTCTCTATAATTAATCGGTGCATATTATTCCAGAGTCGCTGGCAGTGTAAAGAACATTAAACTTACCCCATGGTTTCTTTTCCAACTGTCATTTAAACTCACTAATTTAGAAATAAATCTACTTCATAATTTCCAATTTTCTAACACAGCACAGCTGTCATACAGCGGTTGCGACATAGACTAAAGATGACAGTCGTGTTACCATATTAGAGGAAGTGAGTAAAAATATCAGTGAATGAAAAATGTTTATTCTCAAATATGTTTTTTGTTAAAATGTTTATTAAGAATTTATACATAAGTAGTATTAGTATAATAAAATAAACAACACTATTAATTTAATTGTAGAATCATTTACACAAAGAATGTGTGCAGTGACATCTTGTGCGCGATAGTGGAAGCTATATACATTTTTAATACTGCTAATTCACGGTAGATGGCTCTGAAACCAATTTTCTTAAGTATCATAAAATAAACTAAATGGTCTAAGATCCGAACATAAGGCGAAATTATTCAACGGCGTGATAATAGAATGAGACCAATTTTATAATCAATTTAGTCTATTAAAAAATGTATTAAAAATGGGTTGACTGGGAAAATCCTGGACAGGACATTTTTAATGAATTAATTTTTTTTTTATTTTTTTTTATTTTTTATTAATTGCAGTTTCGAGATAATAAAACAATTTTGTAATAAAACAGTGCTGACATAATTTTTTTTTTCATCATCCTATCAAGTGAAAGTAACTGGTACCGACATACCTCTTTATACCTGCCAACCTAGCCGTTTGTCCCGGTAAATATTAGAAAACGTAGAAGTAGGTTTCATACTTTAAGTCTATTATATTTTTTTTTTTATTATCTTGATACTGCAATTAATTAAAAAAATGTTTTTTTTTTAAATTCATTAAAAATGTCCTGTCCAGGATTTTCCCAGTCAACCCATTTTTAATACATTTTTTAATAGACTAAATTAATTATAAAATTGGTCTCATTCTATTATCACGCCGTTGAATTTCGCCTTATGATCGGATCTTAGACCAAAACAAAACAATATTGGCAGCAATTGTTCAGTTATGATAACATTTAAATTTTATAGTATTTTAATTATTATTGCAATAGTATGTTGTAGATTCTGATAATTAACAACAACAATTTCACTTTGCACGCATGGATGATTGTAGAAATACGTAAGTAGTTGTTTATTTACCTATATGACTGTAACGTAATGATCATGACTAAACTTTTCCTATGCATCTATATGCATGCGTTGACCGCATGGAGACATCGATGCACAATGCATGTTTACTATGCAGCAAAACACGCTGTTGATAAAATTATCGTCGAGAAAATAAAGATAAACTATGATTAAATATATTTTATTCGCAATCTATCCATTTACATATCCATAAATAAATTAGCCGGATTCAACTAATGATATGCTAGGAGGTATTTTGTTTTGTAAAGTTTACGACCTATAAAATTATAAGCGATACTTATTTTGCCCTTTAGCGACGAAAAGAGTATTTAAATTTTTAGTCTTTTCTATAGGTAGGTACACTAGCTACTTAGTCACCACTCTGTCTTATTAAAAAAATCGCACCAAAATCCGTTGCGTAGTTAAAAAAACCATAAAATGGATTATTGTCTACTTTAAAATTAATTAAATATTCCTTTTGTTGATAAAGATATTTTAAAATACCTATATAGGTATCCAAATTCTATAAGAACTATTTTTTGGATCCAAATAAATATAGAAATTTTCATTTTTTATATTAGTAAGTACCAATGTAGTTAAATGGTATGTACTTATATTGATGCAAAATACTTAGTCAACATGTAATTAATTAACAAACGTATACAAATGTATAACAAAATTATCGTAATTATTTACATCCTTTTAGTTATTGTACTATAATTACTGCAATGATTGTAAGTGGGTAGATCACCATCGGTGAAAGTCAACTATTTCAACCCAACACCAATCTTTATGTTAAGGCGAATGCCCGCTCTTTGTAGTGACTGAATGTCTTGTAGTAATCGATGTGAAAGCAATTCGTATTCGCATGTGTGTAAATTAACAGAAAAGTTTAAATATTAATATTTAAATGTATTGATTTGTGTGTTGCTAACTGCAAACTATATGAAGGATGTTCGTGTAAATTTGTATGTATTTCATTTCTATTCTATATGAATATTTAAATAAGTTGACAAATCCATAAATAGTTATGCGACACAGTTAAAAAACCGGCCAAGTGCGAGTCGGACTCGCGCACCGAGGGTTCCGTATGTGATGTAACTAAAAATTTATGGTTTTCGTAATTTTTCCTTTATCTATGCTATAAGACGTTGCTTCGTACCAAATTTCAAGATTCTGAGTTCACGGGAAGCACCCTGTAGGTTTTGATTCCCTTGCAAGTGTCGAAAATTTGCGGCATAAACGGCTGCGTTGCATTGCGTTGGCTTAGAAGTTTGATTTTTTCACAGCTTCAAGGGACAGTAGACCTGAGTAATTGATATAAATTTCAGCTTCATACCTCCACGCGTTCCTGAGAAAAAGGGTCTTGACAGACGGACGGACGGACGGACGGACAGACGGACAACAAAGTGATCCTATAAGGGTTCCGTTTTTTCCTTTTGAGGTACGGAACCCTAAAAACAGTCAAATTTATTTATTTTTAACAAAACATTGCAAGAGGATGTTAATAACATATTAAAATAAATTTTATAAAATAAATAAGATCAAACGTCGCCTTAAATACTATTAATAAAATAGCAACACAATAAAGAAAAAGATCGTTGAACCGTTATGTAACCGGAATGTTATAAATAAAATAACTAACTACTTATTATATAATACACAATCACAAATCGATTCTTTATTTTATTTATTGATCAGATGTTATAAAATAGGTAAATAATGTATGTTGGCTGTAAGAATGATAACCCTTTGCCTATATCAACTATTAAGTACCTATTCTGTGCATATGTCAAGAAATTCAATAAAAAATTAAAAAACATTTTTCGAATACATTGGGAACATTTCATTTATAGAAGTGGTCATAAAGTTAGCAGATGAAATAAATTTCTAATTTCTTTCTGATAAATTGCAAAATTACTTAACAAAACATCACGCGCATATTTATAATTTTACGAAATATTATAAAATATAAGGAAGTCTGTTCTCAAAAAAAAAATGCGAAAAAAAATTGGCATTGGCCATTGCATTGGCGCCAATTTTGAAATAAGAACGAAGAAGCTGTATCTTCAAACGAATGTATTTTCTTTGAGTATAAGTTTATGACTATTTAATTATGCAAATATAAACGTGCGTCAGATATTAATGTATGAACATTAGTATGCTCGCCCCGAATCGCGAAGTCTCAGGAAAAAATTGAGGGCCATTGCAAGGAAAACGTCTGTAACAAACAGGAAGCTACGCACTTACTTTTATAGATTTCTAATATTATCGATTGGGCAAACAGGAATTTCCTACTAAGGTAAGATTTACAAAAATTTTAATTTGATCCTTCCTATAAAATTATAAATAAACAAAATATCGTTCCGTTTGAATATTCGATCATAAACTAATTTTGTTGAAATTTGAAGTAAAATTACAAGTAAAACCAATAAAATACTTACAAATTTTCTATATATATGTACTTAAAAATATTACTTTAGTGTAGGTATCTTCACACTTCACAGTTAATTAAATAAAAAATTGTCAATTTACTAAATTTTGTTTCATCTTACGATGTAGGTAAATCCGCTTGAGAATCCTCCTGCTAATGGATTTAAATGTCAACACTAAGGGCAAAGTCGTTTGTAATACTTACTTTTATTCGATTTGTTTACAAAAATAATCTCAGTTGATATTTGCGTTTCATTTTGACGCAGTTTTGTGTACCTACAAATAAATGAAAAAAAAATCCATTCGGTCATGAAAAGTTGCTAATTTTTATTATAACTATACATATGTATTACTAGAGGTCCGCCCCGGCTTCGCCCGTGGTACATATTTCGCAATAAAAGGTAGCCTATGTCCTTTCTCGGGTATCAAAATATCTCCATACCAAATTTCATGCAAATTGGTTCAGTAGTTTAGGCGTGATTGAGTAACAGACAGACAGACAGAGTTACTTTCGCATTTATAATATTAGTATGGACTAGTATGGATGTATACTGTATACCTAATATTAAAAAGCTGAAGAGTCTGTTTGCTTGTTTGAACGCGTTAATCTCAAGAACTACTGGTAGGTATTGCTACTTTTATTTTACTTTTTATTTTTTATAGGCTCTATATCATCACGCTATGACCAACAGAAGCGGAGCCACGCCCACGCGGGTGAAACCGCGGAGCGCAGCTAGTAACTATGTGAGAAAATATAGAAGATAGCAGTTGAGAAGAACAATATTAACTTTTACACATGCACCTTAACAACAGGATGACAAAGGTAAAATAAAAAGCAATGTATATTTGTTATTGTTGTCTTTAATAATATTTTCATAATATAGGTATGTAAACCGAAAGTGAATTTTTACAGAAAATTTTATCTTCTTTTTCCCTTTACAATAAAAATCAACACAATTAATATTACCCCAATCACAAATACACATACAACTTACCATTAAAATGGTACTGTAAAATCTCCTACAGAGAGAAACAAAATGAAATAAATTGCCAAAAACTTTACATGCAAAATGCGTCAAGCGACACTTCCTTTTGACCTCGACGCGTCCGTGACACGGCCGTGACCGCTCTGACTCCGATATCGAGAATTATCGATAATGTATAAATTGCATCTTAAATATTACTACAGATTACAATTATTAAAATATTGATTACCTACTATCACATAATATAAATAATGAAGGAGGAACCGTTAAAAAAAATATACAACCGATTGCCGAATCGAGAACCTCTTTTATTTTTTAAAGTCGGTTCACAAAGTCATTGTAAGCTGTCTGTCTATTCCTATAAAAATGATATCTTTAAAAATTCTCGACTAATAGTTTTGGACAAAGCGGGCAAAGCAGGGGGTTAAATAATTCATGGAATTTAGCGATTTAAGTGCCTTTGAAAAAGGTTCGTTTCATGAATCTAAGTTGTGTTTATAAAAGCAAACTTCTTAAAATTTTAAGTAATAGAATAAGGTAATTTCCTTGTCATTGCTGCGTAATCTGTGAACATAATCATCATAAAAACACGCATAAGTGTGATAAATAACAATCTATTAAAACAGATAACACAAGATAAATAATGCAACTTGTTATTTCCTCTGCACTTCCGTATGGCCTTATCCGATCCATGAACCAGCCCTGACTTGCAAACAAAAGCTTAACCTAAAGATAATCAATCAATCTACAATAAGTATTTATTATTTAATTTAATACTATAATACTAACCTAACTTGACGCCATTTTATATCCAATATTGTTAACAGATCTTCGCGCCAAAACGGCATTTTTTTTTCATTTTTCATTTGTGTTATATACTAATATAGCCATACGAGAGAAAAAAATCGAACTTCTTGCTTTTTAACAATTACCTATATATACTTATGTAATGACAGCTGCCTTCCCGCCAAAACATTTTTCTTTTTTAAAACTGCTTACATTTTAAAAAGCAATTCAATGAATTTTAATTACTTGAAAGTTAGATGAGTCACGTATTTACTTCCTTTGAATTAGAATACGAAAGTGTACAAAAATATAATTGTGGGAGCAGGATTTCGCTTACCTATATGTGTTAATGAATTACATTTGAATGCTCTAAATTTTTTTTTTCTCAATCTACACATTTCCTTTGTCAATTTGTATCGGTCTACTTCCTTCCCAAAAAGACAGTCTCCAATTATTATTACCTATTAATTTTGTCACAAGATTTATGTCTTTATCATAGATAACATCAGTTTACTATTTACCTGTATCAAACGTCTAACATAATTTAGATGAGGTGAATACGACTTACAAAAGTGAGAGTTGAAAAACCGGCACGTGTTTCATTTAACAAATATGTTTATCTCCGAAAATCTCTGAGGCATGCGTGTAAAAAGGTAGCATAATATACAGTAAACCAACATGTTTTGACCGACATTAGTAAAGAGTAAAGACTTTCTCAATCAAAACACCATAGTGTACCAATGCAAGTGAATATAATAAGTACTACTTATAACCAAGAACAATAAAGACAAAATACCTATAAAAAATAACAATATAGGTACATACCTATTGTAATAGAACAGGATTGTACATGAGTGTACAATTAGGTCAATTAAATATAAATTTATATTTGAATAATTAAAATTAAAAATAAACAAAGACGCAAAAAATAAACAGATTTAATCGCGAATATATCAGTTTAAATATAAATAATTACACACAATAACTGCGTTAAAAACAACCGACTTCAAACTTGCACTTGCAACATTTACAAATACAGACAAAAATGCTCATAAAATAAAAACTACTGGGCCTATCCGAATAAAATTTTTATGGGACCAATTCGACACCATCCCGCATCGAACAAAAAAAGAATCACGTAAATCGGTTCAGAAACCACGGAGTAATCGGTGTACATACATAAAAAAAAAAAAAAAAAAAACATACCGGCCGAATTGATAACCTCCTCCTTTTTTTTGAAGTCGGTTAAAAAATTAAAAGACAAATCAAGGAATTCATTATGAATCAATTTGTTGTTATGAATTAAATATGCCAAACACGGCAAAGGTCCCTTGTAATATTAGTCACTGTTTAATATGAGGAGAAAATAATATATCCGATTTGATAGCCAGATATCATAGTGGATCATCAGTTCTGAAAAGAAACGTACATTTATAGAAAAATAAAAAAATATTGGTTACTCTCTACAGTCTACAGGAAAAAATCACGTTACCAAATTCACGGCCACGGCTTATATAATAATATTATGTAGAAATTTACACCACAGAACATCAAAAAGATGATCACAAAAGATTACACAGAATAATAAATCTTGTATACCTAAATTGAGATAATTATTCAAATAAAATTCATAAAAACAGGTCGTGTAATCAGCGAGACAAAAACTAATAAAATACAGGAGTTTCCATTCATTCGAAAATTTACAAAAAACTGTATTTTTCAAGGCAATCTTATATATTATAATAATGTAGTAATCAGAAGTAATACAGCTTCCTTAATAAAAAGGTTGTTTACAAATAGTTCTTCATTAGCCTTTATATTTCGACCCTTTATTTATTGTATCGTAATATAATCTGTTTTTTATCAATTTTGTCAATCATTTGATTTATATGATCATTAGTTTGATTTAAACCGTGTTAATATGTATTTTGAATGAGTTAAAAGTTTGAATCATCTAAACAAAATGATTCAAAATTTTAACTTGAAACAGACGTAAGTCGCAAATACGCAAAAGTATGCAAAATTCTGTAATAATAATTATTAATTAGTTCCTACCTTGTAAACTTAAAGCTTTCTCAAGCTTTCATATTTATCATTATTATTTTATATTGATTTCAAAGGACTTTAAGATCGATTTTACAAATCTATTTGCCCTTAATCCTAACCTGTACATAAATCTGCAGAAAATTATGTAACTTTAAAAAATGGTTGTCAGTTTTTTCAGCGCAATTTCAAGCCAAAAATGAACTTAATACTTTGATAAAAAAAACTGTAAAAAGTTATATACAAAATTAGGCCTACAAAATGCAATCTTTGCCTAATTGAATTGTGGCAAAAGACTTTCAGACTATTTTGCACGCCTCATAAGCGAAGCGTTGAGGTGGGTACTACTGTCGCTTCGCGCAAAACATCTGATTTTTCAAACTTAAAATGTCTTTATGTA
>CAJQZN010038619.1:0-30098 GCA_907164685.1 Colias eurytheme | reverse complement strand
TGTCTTTCTAATGAGCATATAAAGAGAATCTTGTATAAACAGGTATCGTTATTGTAAATACTTGTTTGTTGAGATGAAATGTTGAAACAAAATTGTTTTAATATTTCCATTGCGCGCTTCACCGTGTAGCGGCTTCGAGCTATGCGCATGCAGATGGCGCAGTGGTCAGAGAGCAGGCGGTCGATCGCTCTGTCGAAATATTAACTCATTTTTGGTATATTGTTATCGATATTGTTTAAAGTTATAGTCGTATGGACAACTTAAGGTACATATTATATTTTGCGATTACGAATGCATAATAAATTTTATCGTGTAATCGCTTCGTGGACTATTTTGTAGTGACCAATTTTATCTTTAGAAAATAAAAGAAATGTAAAATTGACAATTTTAATGTAATTTTTATATACAATAAATAGACATTTTATAAAAATGCGCTTTTATTTTCTCCTTACAACGAATTCATTCTATTCGATCCAGCTTCAATAACAAACATGAAGGGCCCAGAAAAAGGAACTAACATCACTTAATAGTTAACACAAAATCAAAGCCTTACAAGAACAAGAAATAATTCTATTTACAATTTACACAATTATTATTATTAACAAGCTATGTACAAATAAAATTTCCTAATAACAGCGAATTATAAAAGACCGCTAAATGCGTTTACAGATTGCGGGTGTTGGACGTCGTAGTATTGTTTGCATTCAGGAATGTTGTGCGAGGTGAAGGCGCAGTCTGTGTAGTTCCAACCTTGCATCTCTATGTTATTTTGTGAACAGTCTTGACCGTACCTATAATACCGTTGATCTTCCATTTCCATGACTGGGGATTCTCTCGTATTATCTACGGGATAGTACTGCGCTTCTTCGGGGTAAAACTGTTGATGCGCGTACGCTTGTTGATCACAGTACGGTTCCATTTGTTGGTATCCATTCCCAAAGAGCTCGGGTGAAGATGTCTCACTGGACTCTGATCCTCCAGCGGCTCGTTGCCATTCGAACCAATATGAATCTTCTGGTCTAGAGTTTTCGCTGTTTAGATCGGCGAACGTAGGAGGAGATTCTAAGGTGTTTTCTTCCATTGGGAAGTCGAGCCGTATGGGTTGGTCTAATTGGAATATTTCTTCAGGATGGAAGATGTCATCAGAGGGCAATGCACTAGGGTCGTACGTTTGTTGCTGTTGGTGTGTGGTTTGTATTGAAGGTGCGATGTAAGTATTATAAGGTTGATGTTCAGTCGATGGCCACGTTGTGGGCGTAAATGTCTCATTTGACATTTCAGGACGCCACCGGCAGTTGCACTCGAATGGACCGCATGTACATGTTAATGCTGTAAGAGAAAATTCAGGTTATTATACCACGAAAGTTGATTGTTTTTATGTATTTATTGCATTTCACTATTCACAGTTCAAAATACTAAATTAATATCGAAACCGTCTCAATTATAATGATTGCAAAATTACTCGCAAGTGCCTGCGCTATAATTTGATAAGTCTAATAGACATTTACCTCTTTGGTTATCTGGTATCAGCGGAGGTGGTTGAAGATGTGGATTTGTTTTCTGTGGCATTTGTTTTTCTGGCTTAACATTTAATATTTTGTCGGCAATTGCTGCTTCTCTGGCTAGTAATAAAGCCAGTCCGCGCACTCGTCTACCAGCGCCGAGCGACCGCCTCACTTCGCTCGCACCTTTGGCTTCTGGTCGGGGATGATCGTGGGATCCTTTGGCTTGGAAGAAGATTGCGTGTTCTGTATGTCTCCAGAAATGTGTGACTGGGTATCCGCAATGTCCGCGACACGGTTGCACTTCCAATCTTCCGCCGTTGCACAGGCGATTTGGACACGGTTTACCTAAAAGATAATTTAAATTAATACTATTTCAGATTTTAACTTAAAAAGCAATGTCCGCATTGTGAACAACAATGTTTGCAAGATTGAATACTTGATTGCTTACCTTGTTGTTTTTTTCTCGCTTTATCACAGATTGCAGGTCGCAGATGTACTCTTGAGCCGTCGGGCAGTCGACACCTCGTGGAGCAAACTAGTACGCCTAGACAGCTCTTCTTCAAGATATGTACATTATGGTTGTTGGTGTTCCTCATTGCCCATCCTGAAGCATGTCTCCTGGCTTCTTCACAGCCGGGAGGGTAGACCCTCCTCACGTGGCCGTCGCACCATTCGCCGAATGTGTCAAAATGCGTCACTCTGGGGACTACAGCGTCGTTGATATCCCACTCGGGTGTGGCTTGTCCCTCTGACATGTCCGCACTCCTGGTGCTGTAAAAAATGGATAGGTAAAGTAAACGCAATTTATTCATTATCGTTTGATATACCCGAACTTTACATTCAAATCGACTTTTTGAACTATGTGAACATTCGCCACCTACCTACATTGGAAAGCAAGCCGTTTAATTAACCTTAATTAGTAGGTATGTTTAATTCTTAATTAACTAAGCTACGAATTTAAGTGTTGTAGGTAGGTCCTTATTACGAATGCTACCTAAAATCTTTCATCGAAATGTTGCGATATCCCCTCTTCGGTTACATCGTTAAGAAAGCTCCCCCTTGTAACTCTCGTTAAGCCAATTGCTTTAGAATAGCCCTTTGAGAAGGGGCAGCACAATCTAATTGGATGAAACGATTTCAAAAGGAACTGAAACGATTTTATGTTTGTACTTTTTGTTGATTTTTGTACAATCAATGTTCACCTGTTTTATTGAAAGGAGAGATTTGGTAATAAAATAATCGAATTACCTACTTTAACAGCAATCTTCAATGAATAGGTAGATATATTTGATTACAAAATAATAAAATGTAGGTATTATGCAGTGGTTAGGTATATGCAATATTAACTCTAGGTACATCTATTTAAATTTTAAGTTATAGGTAGATAATTTTTAAAATTGGTCAAATTATGTCAAATGTTAAGAGAGATCAATGTCCATATATTTGCTCTCCTACTGAATTATAGTCATAAAATATATTAAAAACAACATTTTAATTATGTACTAGCTTTCCTAATAAAACTACATGTAAAGCTCCCTAAAAACAAATAAATCGCTAAACACAAACCACAAAGCTTTACATTGAACTTTCGTCTAGGAACTTTTTATGTAGCGTTCCCTTGTACGTTTTCAATGAGTTTCAATTAAAACCAATTGCCGTCCCCCGACACCTTCAAGCAACCCCGGGCGATTTCAATATACTCGCTGAGTCATGTTGTTTAAGTTAATACAAGTTAATAGACCGTGCCTAACGAGAGACTGGTTGGGGCTTGGGAGTAAGATAATTTAAGTAATTTTAGTACGTGAGAATAAATCTATTAATAAGCTGTTAATAATTGCGATTAAAATAAGTTTTTATGTATAACTATAAGATTTATGAATTAGGTACTATTTTAAACTTTTAATGCACATAGGTAGGTAGTAGGTATCTATCTATCTGAACTTAATTATGATCATTAATTGTGTTTATAGATACCTTATAATTATGCATTCAAATATTACAATTAAAATATATTATAAACATAGTTATCTCTTGATTGAAAGTTACAATATTTTGTATATTTTATTATGAAAACAACCATAGATATGATAATTAATTCATTTTAAGAAGAGATGTTAAAACTACTGTTTGCACAACAAAATCAAAAAAGTTAACATCGTGTGAGTTATCATATGATGGTCCCCCATTTTTTTTGTTACCATTAACCAAGAAGTGAATAAATAAAAAAAAATAATAGGTAATACCTACTTATTCATAAAGCTCTCTTAAAAACACTGCAAAACATTTCGATTCATGATTAGCAGAATAATCAAGAAGAAAAAAAAGATAATACCTAGATCAAAGATAAAGTCGAGTTTGGAATAAGAACCCCTTTTTGAAAATAAAAATAAGCTCTCTTAATTATGCAAATAGTAGGTACCTACATAAAACATATGATTTTTTTTGAAGTGAAACGTCTTTAGGCGCGTTGAGAGTAAAATTTCAAGTATTTTTTTTTTAATTATGTTTTTAATTGCATTTTTTTTTCAAATACCTAAACTTGTATACGTAGTATATTATTATTAGTCTGTGCCTAAACCTATTTTTATCCACACCTTTTTTAATTAAATTTTAACAGTCCATGATAGCATTCTTGTACTCTACCCGTTGTAGTACTATGTAGGTACCTACATAAATACCTACCTACCTACCTAAATTTTGGCAATCATTTTCAAATTGTACCTAACTAATTTACCTAGTTAAAATAAAAACCTCTCAACTGACGTCGGTATATTTTATATCTAGGTATTCATATTTATTATACATTGTACCTACTTTAAAGCATTGCAAATACAAGGAAACTTTCTTCGAATAAAAGCCCTTATTTTAAAACCTATCAAGGAGAAACTAAAATTCACCCGCTAACCCAATCTAATTGATTTCAATAAAAAAAAAACATATTCTCAAACCTTTCCCCCATACATACAAAAATATAATAAAATCTTTATACTTACAGGATAACCATCTCCAAAAATGTAGAGTCAGGAAATAAACACAATGTCCTTAAACAACCAATATCACAATCACGCACAACACGTATTAACTATCAATAACTATTAACAAATCCTGCAAAAGCACGCATGCAGTCAACGCGTTGAAAGCTCATAGCTCACTGACTTTAACAACAAAAATAAACACAGGGATGATTCTCCCCACCGTCGTCTCCTGTAGGGTAATGTGCCTCGACCAATCAGAAAGCAGCAATGCAATACGCCCGCCCACTAGCCAATGGGAAAACGTATGTCGTTTCAATCTCTCGACCAATGGGAACGAGCTGTTGCTTTTCAGGAAAAGCCGATGTTGGGAAATTTCAGTGATACATCACCTAGTTACCTACTTATCGGTTCGGTTGGTATTGATTTTTGTACGAGTTAATTGTACCTTGGTAGAGATAACTCATTCGACTTAATATACCTTTTGTTTGCTTCATTCAATTTATCTTAGTGTGCAAGGGACATTTATATTGAATTTTATTATGGGTAAATGCTATCTGTGGTAAATTTCTGTATCTTATAATATTAAGTATAATACTTAAAATTTATTCCTCTTGAACTTCGGAATTCGGTAGGGTATTGCGTGTAGGTATACTGTATAGGTAGGTATCTACCTACCTAATATGTAGGTACCTAATCTAACATCTTAAATCTAAATAGGTATTTTTTAAGGTTTTTTTTACTTGGTGTACCTACCTATTGTAATTAGATAACCAATTGCTTAATTTAACGAGGCACTTAAAATCAGAAACATAAAATGTCATAATGTAAATTAAATAATACTTTATACATTGGCCGTTATACCAATCGTCATTTTAAATTGTTTTTAAAGTGCTAAATTTATGTAACTGCAATTGTGGGGATACAAAGTTATAATAGATTTGTAGATATGCAGAAAGCAAGCTGATTGAAAGAGGGAAAAAGATGCGGGCGCGCACGTTACACTTTTACGTGTATTCGCTCATTAAACTTGATAAAAATTGGAAAACGCAATATTTATACAAGGTTTGGTTAGTAAATGAAATTTTAATAAACTCTCTATTATATTTAGGTTTGTTTTTTAATTACCTTCAGAGTTTTGGAGAACTATTGACGGTAACTCATTTTAAAACTGGATGCATAGGTATTGGATAGGTATCTGGATAGTGGATACCTACAGTAAATACCTACGTATCGAGTAGGTACCTACTGGTACAAGAGTACACTCTTGGTTCTTAGCACACATATCCCAGGACCTCCTTTGGGCTGGTTTCAAAAGCAAAATTAACAAGCAACTTTTGTATTTAAAAAAAAGATAGGTGTATTTTATTGGATTTCTTAACCGAATCGGTTTCTTTTGCTTACTTTTAATAATCAATTTAGGTACCTAATACCTATGGGACCTACATAATCCTCTTAGCGCTAAGTCTTCGCATGTTTATGGTTTACAGAATTTACAGTTGTCTAAAACTGAGAGCTAATACGTAATCCTTTCATAAGCCAATATTTTTATTTTTTAAAGAATTAAGTAAGAAGCGTTGTTTTTATTTTTGTTTAAGCTTACTTTAATTAATTATTAGGTACTAGCGGTCCGCCCCGGCTTCGCCCGTGGTACATATTTCGTAATAAAAAGTAGCCTAAGTCCTTTCTCGGGTATAAAAATATCTCCATACCAAATTTCAAGCAAATTGGTTCAGTAGTTTAGGCGTGATTGAGTAACAGACAGACAGACAGAGTTACTTTCGCATTTATAATATTAGTATGGATTATATTATACTTGAAATCCTTAACTAAAATGATGTATGTAAATATAATAAAATGGATATACCTAAAGATAAAGTTAGTTATTAAGATACCTTTTGCTAAATTCAATAAAATAGTTTCATTTCAATAGATATAGGTACCTATTTAAAGAAGAGGGTAGAGTTATGGTTTCCAATTTGTTCACGTATGCTAAGAACATAATTAGGTACTTACAATTTCAATTTTAACGGTAGGTACCTACCGTTTTTGCAAATGTGCAGTGTGCAAATTTAAAAAACTGAGTAGGTACCCTTTAGGTACAATAAATTAATCTCTCTGTACATTTTGCATTTAAAAACTTTCCCTCAACATGACGTTACATGTACCTATTTTATCATAAGAAGAAAGCGCCATAAAACTAAGATAATTTCTCTGATTTCACATTATAATCCTTTAAACAATACCACAGTGGCGACAAACTATTTAGTTGGATTATATTTAATCACTTGCAACACCAAAATCTTTTGTTTAAATACGATGTAAGTAATCTCATTATTATTGTTAGAAGTTTCTAGACAGTTTAAGAAGGTTTTCTCCAAATTATACTTGAAGCAGCTTCCGAATGGATTTGAAACAGTAGTTTTAATACAGTTGATGATTCCGTCGGTTTGTTGATAAAATTAAATCTCGTTCGAAATTAACGTTCTTGGAAATATTATATCCTTTAGATAATCTTAAAAACTTACCCAATACCCTAAGATGATTTTATTTTTATGAAGTTTATGAAGTTGTTTTACCTTAGGGGTTTTTTCTGTTGTAGCATTAAGTTTTTACCGTTGCTAAAACCAACATAACATTAACAAATAGACATGTACCTACTACCTAATACAAAAGATTGTAGCTCCATAAATGTGAATGGTGAGTTTATAATGTAGGTTCCTATTTGATATACCTAATGTAGAGTCGGCATTTAGTAGAAAACTTGTAGCTATACCATATAGGTACCAATTAGGCAATTATTTATGAAATCGTTGGTAGCTATACCACTATTATATTATTAATTAAAAATCTGAACTGAACTGAACTTTCTAATAAGAAAGATATGTACGTACCTACATGTCACATTTGGACTGTTAGTATTTCTGTTTACGGCAATACATAATAATCTTATTTACACCGCTAAATATAAAACCTTTTTGCTAATCTAGAGGCGGGGCTCTGCTTCCGTCGCCTCGCTATCAATTGACGCCCAAATAAAAAATAAATTGCACTCGTATTAGCAATTTGCGTCCCCTCACTGCTCCGGAAGTCGCCAATCCGCAAAATTGAAAACAATTCCTTCGCAGAATAAGATGATAGCTTCACCATTCATACTGCGACTGAATCAATTGATAGTAAGATTATTGACTGTAGGTACATAATTCATATAGATAGGATAGATAGGTATATGCGAATGCCCTTAGTTCCATTGGTTCTATGTTGATATCAAAAAGATAGTAGACTTCACATGTTGTGTTAGCTGAGGCTTTCAAGTATAAATAAATTAAGTATAAGTACCAATAAATTTGTGTTAACCAAAATTTCTCAAAATTTTCGGCCACTGTGATAGACGATAGTGCGCTATCTTGGCATTCTAATATGAAACCATTAATAGGTAGGTAAGTATCTCTTTTCCTAAGCTCTTTTCTAACATCATATGACATATCCAAAAAATAATAATAAGAATTCGTAAAGTAAATGCTCCGAAAGGTGGCAGGGAAGGTAGAGAACAAACACCTACCTAAGAAACCTTTGCAAATATGGTAGGTAGTTGACCTTATGGAGTTAAATTTGTTGTTGTTGAACCTTAAACTTACTAAAGCTGAAAATACAATCAAGATGAATTTTGTAAAATATCAACTTTATTACTTTCATTGGTACTTATCCTACTAAATAGTTAAACTAACTGTTTGTTAGTATGTAAAGTAATTTATGAAATCTAGAATTATTATTCTTTTTGAAGAATGTACATAATATAAAATTATATATTTTGAATGTGACTGCGAGACATTCGAAGGAATACACTTATACATTTTCATTTATATTACGACACCATACCTACTAATAATTCTAAAATATAAGACTCTATTACTAGAACATTGTTAAACATCACCACCCGCTCAAAACTACCTTCTATAGTTTTTGTAAAATATCAACTTTATTACGTTTATACATAAAATATCTAATACTAGTACCTACCCAGTATAAACATTCGCTTCTTCATACGAATTGTTATCAATATTAATTCTAAAACACCAATATCATCACCATACCAAAATGTAACATATCAAGCTAAAACAGAAGCCCAAGTCCCAACAGATTCGCAAATCAAGCGCAGGTCGCTGAAAGTGACACTGCGATAACCCCAGCCGATCGGATCTCATCTGATCCCGCCATAATCCTTTCCACACAAGCGACGCTCAAACAAAGGATCAAATTAAACAAATCTGCAGACAATCGCGTTCCGACGATGCGACATGAAAGAGAGTTCATCAAACAACTATTTTCCGAGCAAATACGTTAATGCGGGGGTGTATTTCGCAACTGTCACACAACAAATGGGCTTATGATTGACCTCGCACCCTGTATCTGTGACGAATAATGATTTGGAAATGCGCAATACCGATTTAATTTTCAGCTTTGCCGGGTGTCATGTCTGTTGTTAGTGATACGGCTTGAATAATGTAGGAGTATGATGTAGCAGCTTTTTATGAACTTTGAATGATTAAGTTACTTTTAATGGAAGAGTTAGAATCTCTATAACATAACTGTCGTAATTGGATTTCAATTGGCTCTTACACATACCTACTTTGTGAAAATTATATTAATATGATAGAGTTGTTTTTCCACCGCAATTACAGACTAAGTTAATGTGGCAATTGGAGAGCACATTGTTAAAATATATTAATAACCTAATTGGTACATTTGTTCGAATCATAGTTTCCGTCGTTATTACTCATCGGCAAATGCTCCTTCACAGTTTTATTACGTTATGGATTCACAAAGCTACCTATATTTCATTTGGGACCTAAATAAAATTGTTATACCGTAGTTTTTAGAAAATATCTATTCGTAGCATAGACAAATATTCGTAGTAAACGAATAAAATATACCTTGAAATCGATAGCAAAGCTACAAGGTGAAAAGTGACAAAGTTTATTGTGAAAAGCCGTGTGTTCGTCGTTAATTTATTACCAGCCGTTATCTTAATATGCGGGCGCGCGTGCGCCGATCGCGTAGCCATAGCGATGGCTCTACCTTCTTTTTACACACAGCACGTGACAACTACAAGCATAGATAAAAAATAATTCTGTTAAATTCGTTGAATTTATTATATAATGTGTAACTTATTGTGAAACAGTAATCATATTTTTCAATCATTTTTTTTACAATTGATGATTTTGCTACAGCAGTTTTTGGTAAGTAGATAATAGCATGTAGTTTTTCGTAGGATATCTTAGGCCTCATTCCAGCTTACCATCAGGCGAGATCGTGGCCAAGCGCTCCCTTATTGTACATGTATAAAAACACATGTAAAAAAAATAACTTTTTGAATTGGAAAATTTCATATAAATATGGAAAGTTGGGGATAATCTATCGTATGGTCTACGTAAACATAGACAACTCGACGTAAAAATTTGTATAATACCATTGTATTACATATATAAATATTCCGAGGAAGGATTAAGAACATTTCCTTACTTATATTCAAACAATCTAATGTTTCGAAATATATTTCTGTTACACGAGTGTTAGTTATCGACAATATTACGCTATTTGTAGAACCCCTTCCTATTTGCTAATTTAAATTTCCAGAATAGAATAATTTTGCATAAACATGGGCAACACGCAACATGCACATCCGAAGTATTCAAAGGAAATGTTTTGATTTATGTCCAAATTATACAAATTGCTCTATGTTGAAGATATTTGGCTATTGTTGATTCAAAACTATGAAATTTGTGTTTATTTATTGCGTTCACGTTAATTTTATTTGTAAATTAAGTGGAACATAGTAATAGCTCTATATAGTAATTTAAATTACTCAGCTTTATTACGAAGATTGAGCTTTTGTTCTCTAAAATAGTGTAAAATATTAAACCATATAAAAATTCACACACGCAAGTAATGGGGTCTTAAAATTGACGATTCATAACACCAAAAGTAATTATGGTCAGGCCATTTCACGCTCACCCCAAAACAAAGGGCGGAGAGGTGAGCGTCGAATAATCTAATAAATGAATAAAGATGTTGCGTGATTTCCCGATATCATGACGTGGGAACCGACCTTGATTGGCAAAATTAATTAATGGACTCTAATAGTTCATGTGGTCAGGCGTGGGAAATTGGGAAGAGTACTATTAAAATGTTTGGACTTTTATATGAGTTAAATTAATCTGATGGTGAGCCAAGTGTATGATAGTGTTTTGTTTTGATCATCGCAAAGAGGTATGGAAGGTATGTGTAGAGATTCACGATAAATTTTTACATACATTTTGTTTCTATATATTTGTGTGTAAATTTATACGACAAACTAATAACATTCAATTATATAGTTATTTGTCGCCGGAATGTAATGTATAATAAGTTATGCATAGTGTATCTACTGAAAGGGAAGATTCTGTGTGCGGTGTGGGTACAGGGATAGAGCAAGAACTTTATGACTCAATATTGCTTTTATATAAATGATAGATTTGTGACATAACCATTCTATATCTGTATAAAAATTTATTTAAACTATGGCAAAATTGAGTTTTTTTTCATTTCACTGCTTGGCAGGTGCGTTTCGATATTAACTAATATTAGCACAAAATAAAACGATCATATAAAACCCGGAAATCCGATATTTCACAAATCACAATACGTTCATAGACAACTTAAAAACGCACCCGACGGACCATTAAATTTTATTTCAACCCGCGAATTGCGAAGGGTGGCCAAATCGGCAGGGCGTTCAAGGCATAAATAATGGCAAAAAACATATTGCATTCGTTGCTCTGCTCATTATGCGCAATTAGCTACGATTGTGACAGCGGACATCATGTGAACGGATTCGGTTTCGTGCCTGCTTCTGGTGCTATACCGAACGATGACGCGTGCCAGTATTATTGTTTATAAACATTAAATTTAATGATTACTTTCATTATTTATATTCAAGCTTTTTTAGCGCGAGTCTCTCGATTGGATGGTTCATCTTATTATCTTTAATGGTTTGTTTTATCATATACTAGCGGTCCGCCCCGGCTTCGCCCGTGGTACATATTTCGCAATAAAAGTTAGCCTATGTTCTTTCTCAGGGTCTAAAGATTATCTGTGCCAAATTTCATCAAAATCGGTCCAGTAGTTTATGCGTGAAAACCATACATACATACATACATACATACATACATACAAACCTTTCCTCTTTATAATATTAGTATAGATTTAATGATTACTTTCATTATTTATATTCAAGCTTTTTT
Source organism: Colias eurytheme (assembly GCA_907164685.1). Taxonomy (NCBI): domain Eukaryota; kingdom Metazoa; phylum Arthropoda; class Insecta; order Lepidoptera; family Pieridae; genus Colias; species Colias eurytheme. The sequence continues at coordinate 18,338 of CAJQZN010038619.1, read as the reverse complement.
AGCGCGAGTCTCTCGATTGGATGTATTCATCTTATTATCTTTAATGGTTTGTTTTATCATATATTAAAAGCAGTAACAACACTGCGTTTTCTACTGTTTAGATACTTGCAAATGAAAAAACAGTGATTGGTGAAACGTATTGTATGCTATTTTTGAAAATAATAACTAATGCCATCTGCACTCTAAGCGTGGTACCTATGCACATTTATATATTATACACATCCATGTGAGATGCTCTCATATTTGTAACAATTGTAACATTTATAACATTTTAGAAGGGAGACACATCTAACATATAAAGTATAGAGGATTCATTTAATATTGACATTTCCTATTACAGTATTTATCTTTTAATTTGTAAATTCGAATGTTAAACAACGTTTAAATGCGTTTAACCCAATACTTTTTGACCCCTCTGCTTACACACATAAGTAAAATTAGAGCTGTGGGAAAGGGTTACCGCGAATACTTTATGTTTATTGTTATTAGGAAAATATTTGTAAACTCGAGATCTATGGTTATAGTTATTGCGGACGGTAAATTAGATATCTAATAGCAACGCCAAATTTATTATACGCTGAAGTTACAAAGAAGAATTCAAACTATAAATAACCTTAAATTACTTTGCCACCGTGGCAAGACCATATGAATATTATCGATACAAACATGCATTCTTTTAACCAAAAATTAGAAGGTATTCATAGATATTCAATGATCAATCACGTACCCCTGACTATTTTATATTGAAATTGATAAATACTATTGTAATAGCTCTGATGCTCATTTAACCGTGGTTGGGATGAATTGTCCAGCCATTGGTTTCACAGGACAATGTCCACGCGTTCCTTTGTGATATCTATCGTTAATTGTGTGCGAATACTATTTTGACTTAACGTGTATCAGCATTCAATGTTCATTAATTTTAACTATAAATGAGTATCATTAAAATGTAATTTGCTTCTCAGAATGAAAAGCTGCTTTCTCCTAGCCGACAGCGATATTTGCGTCTATTTGTTTTTGTTTAAAACACGTTAGAATCAGTGGATTGTCAAAAGGTATTGATTGGAAATAACAATACGTTAGATGACGGGTTGTTCGAAGGATTTGCGCCGGTAATAAAGTGCACGGGTGCCAATGCGATTAAGGGCTTAAAAATAAATCCGTTAACATCCATAGCTTTTTACCGTTTTTATAGTTGGATTCTATGGTAAATTTAAAAGGAATAGCATTGTAATTATTACATTGTATCTCTGTTTATCTAAATCATGTGTAGTTGAATTCCAAACTTATCCACTCTGTTTTATTTTAAATCTTATCTCATAAGTAATTAAAGTAAGTGCTGAATTCTTGGTTCTATAAAAATGTATCGAGAAATTTAATTGTAGGTAGGTACTTATTACTCCAGAACGGTTTATATCATACATTAATATATTTTATTTCCTTGGATTTGTTTCCCCATATAATTGCAGAAAATCTGCTAAGTTACATGAGTTAAAGAATTGTAACCAAATTGCGCTACAAAGTTCATCAGCTCAAACAGGTTTGTGCATAAACTATTATATTTCATAAAAAGTTGTGCACACAGAACATATGAACACCAGGAAGCTCTAAGGTGTAGTTCAAAATGTTATCGGCACGCGTCGTGCTGCGTGCATTACCTGTGGAAACGCGGCACGTGGACGCGCCGGAGCGTGCGCACACGTGGAGGCATTCGCGTGCATCTCCTGAGTACGAACTCGTGTTGTATGGACAAATGGACTGAGACCAAACTGACCTGCGACCAGAAATGTTATGTGATAAATAACATGTGTTGATATAAGTGGCTTTTTGGTTAAGCTTTTTCTTTCTTATGTTTCTGTGGATAATTTCTTTGTCTAGTATATTTATTGGCTATTGATGTCCTAATCACGATGAATATAGATTTAAGTAATTGTAATAGTTATTCTCTGTTCAGTATGATCGAATGTGAACGTGTTACATTTATCCATGTAGAGCTTTTTACTTTCACGCATTTACCAATTTAGAAGGTTATATAATTTTAAATTTTGTTGTGGGTTTGGAACATTTTGTTTGCTAGTAAGAGTTTTTTGTTCTTATACTGTTTAAGTGGCTTCTCTTATGCTCTGTTCTTATTGTGTAAGTCTTGTTAATAAGCTTTAGGAAATGTTTATTTTACGGAGGTAACAATAGAGCAAGTTAACCGCAGTCCGCAATCCGCCCACTTGACATTTGTACTTTTCCAACGTCACTCAAGTTTCGGGCGCACAAAGAGATGGACAATCAAACGGTGTCAGATACCTCAGAACAATATTGAACATCAAATCGATGCGTTTACGTAAATATAGAACGCCTTTTATTATCTGCTAAGTTCGATTGTGGTTACTCACCCCTCCGCCCATTCAGCAAGGATGATTGATCTACGGCAGATTGACAGATTTTTTATAAAACCACCCGAGGGTCGGCACCAGCGAGCGAATATTAAAGGCAATTGTTGTTTAATTTTTACATTGGAAGGGCGATGCGTTTCGAGTGTTGTAATAATGTTTTGATAATAGCAGTATCCGTTCAGCTCATATTTCTTATTCAGGGTGCGTGGGACCGCCCGCGCCCGGTGATTTCATTACGCCGAATGCACTCTTTGAATTTAAAATGTTTAATGAAGTCCGTTAGCTTACACCTTGATCAGCTTATTTGTTCTTCACCCTTTGTTTAAACGGTCACATTATACTAATGTTTTAAAACAACTATCCATTGTCCCTATATTAATTATTTATCTCTGTAGATAATAAATTAGTGAGTTACATTCTTGAGATATTTAGATGGATTATGTGACTGTTCTTTTAACGGATTGAAGTGTCACATTACTAAGGTTTTAGCGGATGGAATTTAAATCCGCTATTGTGCACATCAGTTTTGAATTAAGTCTCGAATTGGCCAAGCTTTAATCTGACATCCATCGACAGCTTGCAATAGAGTGCTGACCCTTGACGGGTGCTGGCTTGGCTAAGCTTTTTTCTAATTTTTATCCCCAATCGGACAATGGGCAAAACCATTCAGTAGTTTAACACAATGTGCCCACTGATCCTCATTGATCGCCAATTACTGGACATTAAGTACCTTAAACGCTTTTCATATCCGCTATTTGTAGCAACAAATCAAATACGAAAAAACACAATGAACCGTTGAAGATTTCTATTCAATATTATTGGGGAGGTTTTATTCCTTTATAAGCTTGTTTTTTGTGACTTGTAACAGTAGCTTGTGGGAGATTATTTTATTCCGTGTGCGGTAACTTTTGACTGCTTTGTTGGTACATAACTTAGAAGTTATTACAAATAAATTTTTCTTATCGCTATACCATTTTGCTGATCTGCATAGTATTATTAAATTTTGTATAAAAATGTACCTATATTGAATAGACAGAAATAAACTTAGGATTTTATATAGGTACGGTAAATTATACCTAAGTGTATTTATACAGTATTAATCTTTTAAATTACAGGATTGATAACAATTGATTATTTAATTGATTATTCGGATATATACCTGCTGATTTTTATAATACCTACTTTTTAATTATTTTTTATTATTCAGCCATTGCTGTCCCTGCTGGGCAAAGCCTCACTTAATACCTACTTACTATTATAATTTCACCTGCACTGATATTTAAATAGCCTAAAATCAAATAGTACACAATAAAAAATCGGTCTACCTCAGCTACCAACGCGTGGCCAACAAGGTGCGTCCCGACCCGTGCGCACGCGCCGCTGCCTCCATTGTCACGCCGGTCACGCATGTTGTAAGCTCTTAACACAAGAACACATTATTGCATTTTTATTGCGCATCTTCAAAGCATTGTTGCGCTCATACAATCTATTATTTGTATTTTTTACCGGACGATGTATGTTTTCACGCTGTAATTTCGTTGTTTCTTTGATGCTTTTATTTGCTTTTCATACACGATTTTTAGAGCAATATTGCTTTGTTAAAAATGTTAGTTTTGTTGATATCGAATTGCCAAGTTAAAAAAAACTTAGGTAAACATATTTCTAGGTAACCAATTACCAAATGAATCAAAGAAGAGATTCCATGATGCAGATGACTGTTGGAATTACGGCATAAGAGAGTAGGTACTATCTTTTATTACCTACTTTTATCATTGAATATCTCTACAATATGTCCAAGCATTATTATGAATTTGTCAGCTAAATCCTAAATCAGACCATTCATATATGCTCTACAATGCTCTATAAATTGAAATACACACAGTTAATTCACAATTAATCACGTATCAATTACAAGTCTACATTTTCACCGGCAGACGGCCCTTGGCGATTCCTTGAAATCCCATCTCTATAATTTGTCCCATGACTAGTCATATCCTTAATTGTGTATCACTTGAGACGTCTTGTGCGTGGTCAGTGCTACCATGAGTCAAGGAGCCGAGCCGTCTGCCAGACATGCGGGTTCTTCAGTGGGTCATGTCTGCGTTCAAGATCAACTATCAATGAAATCTACTTTTGATTTGAAGGACGTGTTATTTTATTACTGTAGCATAGTGATCATGAGACTGTATTTACGAGGTTTATTGTGTGAGCTCTCAAAATCAGATCGTTGGAGATACTACAACTAGAGTTATAAAGACAATAAACTATTATAAACTCTACCTCTAGATACCTATTGTCCTGTTACCTCTATAATCAATTGTCTTTTAATGAACTGTGTATTATATAGATTGCGTGATGACGCTACAGAGAGCGATGATTATGAGTATTTCCAGCCGTGTTCAATATTGTCAATTTGAAGCGCTGCCACACGACTGACGCAAAATATTGTGATAATCCGCCTCTTTGCCATTGTCACTCGATGACTTGATATAAAAAGTACAAAATGATCCTCACCGCACATCCCCCGGGACCACTCTCCACTTCAGAACCGCTCCTCTTCCCTTCATTCCCATAATCTATTCCAATTAACTGACAGCAACATATTGTGATATTAACACAATGCATTCATTGCCCCTTCCCTTTATCCACCAATATTGTGATATTGAATTATAGACTCTATTACAATTTATTAAGTATGCCACTAGATCAAATGTACCTGCTAAGTAAACTTTGATTTGTTTACAGAGATGTTTTGTTATCCTGTTTGCTGCATAATAGTTTGACTTTGTTCTAATGATAACAAAAGATGGGCTTGCTTTGTGCGATTCTCGATTGTCACCTTTTAGCAATAATAAACAAACAAACATTTAACAATAGAAAGAACATGTCGATTCATATAAATGTAAACGGTAAACCAATGCATCAATTGCTAAATTTCATACAATTTCTTTAAAAACAAACTTAAATTTATTATGATATGTATAATCAAAAATGTTTCGAAAGCAATACTTTTTTAGGGAGTCAGAAATAATACAAACATAATATGAGGAAGGTTATATTTATCAAAAAGTATTCACCAATATTTAGAATTAGCAATCTATGACGTCATGACCATCGGTTAATCGTAGCGTGGTATCTATGAGATCGCTAAGTTTGTCCAGTTAATCCTGACTGATAAGCAAGGTACCCCTTAGCCCCACTGATGGGAGCTATTAACTGAGATATAATCGCCATTGTCTTTGCCCTTTCCGAGCATTATACGCATTAGGGATAGATATCAAATGAGTAAGCGAATGACACGTGATTAGTGCTCGAATTACGATTCAGGGCTTATCCATATAAACATACAAGCTTAGGTCGACCACCACAGACATGTATCAAGATATACACATATTAATATACATGTCTGTGTCGACCACAGATCTTTGAGGACGACGGTACCTGAAGTTTTAGGTTGCAATTTTCGTAAGGCTACTTAATCCTAACAGCTTATCTTATTGTACAGACAATTAAAGCACGTGATAATATAGAAGAAAGTGTGATAGAAGTTAACCAAAGAGATTAGAATAATGATAGATAATACAGGAAATACAGTGGTATAACTTATTTTGAATGTAGTATGTACCTATCCAATTTCGATAAAACACATCTAATCTAATAGTTATATAAATTACTTCCACGGTGGATTTCCCACCAAACCGCAATGGGCGGTAGATAGCATCTACGCCAATTGCGATCGATAATTTTAACGTTGTATCGATTACATAGTTATATTACGGATAATGAGTGGCGTTCTCAGGAGCCACGGGGGTTTCCGGGGTGACCTATCTTCGTGTGAGATCTAGTGACTTTTGCGTTGTAATTGTTTGAGGTTAAATTTTTTTATGTAACATTTAAAATTTTGCAATTACTATAAAAAAAAAACTATTTATACTAGTACATGTTTCTTTCTTTAACTGGTTTACGTGTCATTAGACGTAAGTTGGCTAATGAAAGTATCGTCTTGGTTATTCAATTTGTAACTATTGTCTTGTTTCAAAGCGATTATGTAGGTAAGGTTATAAGTTTGAATAAAGTTTTCTTCCTGGATGGAACTTTCAACGTGTGCTAATAACTTGAATGCATATAATTTACAAAAACTGGAAACTTACTATAGGTACCTTCGCTCTCGCTGTCATAAAATTGCATCCATAATAAAATCATATCAATCAAGCAGTTCAATACTAACAGCTCCCAAAAGGCGGGGACGCATACGCAGAACTGCACAACGCAGCAGTCCCAGTTTGAAAGCCGTCGCGCGCAGGTGGCCGATACACGATACCCCATTGATCGACGTTGCTCGCTCATAGCCTCCTTCATTTGTCTCCTTTCAAAGGGATTCCTGAGAGACAACGCTCACTGTGCTACTAATTATGCCTGGGCAAAGATTAACGACAATACAGAACGCCACTCAGGCCCACTCTACGAGAGAATCTACATTTTACAATTCGTATGGTGTTTAAAATTGTAACTTAGATAATATCGCTTCTAAAATACATATTGTAACTAGTGTCCGACCGAAACTGGTTTCCAGGCCGAAACCGAAACCGAAACCGAATGTTCGGCCGTGACTTCAGTTTCGGCCGAAACCGAAACCGAAACCGAAACTCACGTGGTCAAGTATGAAATTTCTAAAAATACTGAACTTTGGTGCATTTTACCTATTATTTTGCATTAATTAGGGCATGAAATGAAAACACAGTATATTAAATTTGTTGTAATCATTTATTTAATATAAAATAAAAAAATAATATTTTTAAAATATTAATAATAACAATTTTAATTTTTATTATTTTTTCAAATTAAGTTCTCAGTAAAATCAGTCATCTAAATCAAATCAATAATTGTTACTGTTACTTTAAATACTAAGTTTTGGTATTTTGAGATCTTTCTCTTTATTAAAGAGTATTTAATACTTTGGATTGGTATTTGTACTTAGAAGAATAATCAGTCTCTTTTAGGTACCTCTTATATAAAAATAATAATTATTAATTACTATTACACCCAGTTCCAATCTCAAAAATTGTTTCCACCAACGCTTTGACAGCGTCCGTCAAAACGTTGCCGAGGAAAACGAAGTTAGGCGAGCGTGAACGTGTGTGAACTAAGTTCACTGAACTTGCGAAATAAGTTTCGGTTTCGGCAAAAGTTTCGGCCGATTTTGGCCGAAACCGAAACTGTGGCCGAAACTTGATTTTTGGCCGAAACTCGGCCGAAACCGAAACCGAAACCGAAAGTTCGGTCGGACACTAATTGTAACGAAAACAAAAGCCTGATCATTAACAATGAAACACAAATATTGAAAAAGTTCACTTAAGCATATTTTTTTTATAAGTTTCAATATGGATGCAGAACAGATTTTCATACTGAATTTCTTTATTAAATACTGAATTTTTTGCATCATCACATAAAATTAAGGAATTTCAAATAAACAAAAAAATATTGAACCTATAAGAGGCACATCTATTCTTTTATTTATTCTGTGGCAATCATGTCTGACTCATCTTGCGTGTGCGCACAAAATGCGCGAACGATTCAAATGAAATGAAAAGCGTTTTGAAGTGCTTCATTTCTTGATTATTAAGAGCACATATTGTGCGCTTACCAAAAAGGTTCGCAATATTTTGGATTGATTTGGGTAATGTTGTTGATGTTTTATTTTTGTATACTAAATTTATAAACATTCGCTTTTGTTGATTGGAAGGTCACTGGGTGTAGGCATCGCAATAATTCGTAGTGGCAGACGAAGAAGTAACTTCTTATCAAACACCATAATTATAACGTATTCTTACTTACAGATATTTACAGCATTTTAGGTAAAAAATATCCATATACTAATGCTTTAATAGTTTTACAATAAAGATGAAGATAAGATGGAAGTCAACATATAATAATAATAGCATAGGCATTAGCATAGGCACTAATTAATAAGGAATATATTATATGTCTTTAAATAGTTTTCTACGTTTATTATCTAATACTTACAAATATAAAGTGTGCACATGTCTTCGCCCGTATCCTCACCAACTGCACACCTAACGTAGGTACTATCGATAATTACATTGCGTTTGACCAAACGTATGTATTTATATTTTGTCATTAGCAATAGCCTATTAATTCCTAGATTATGACTAGTATAGGGGCTTGCAATTTTCGCGACAGCAGCTGCCTTGAATATCTCTGCAGCAAAAACTTTCCTGCAAGCAAAGCACCTGCGGTCGACTGATTCATAGTTCTAATAGCCGCACGTGATTCAAAATAAAGAAAGTAATTGCGAAACATAACTTAATAACTTTCTATTAATAGCATAGATACTTCGTGCAAATTATTGCTAATAACTTGTACCTATTGGTATTAACTAGCTACTTGATAATATTATCGCTATCAATCTAGAAATATTTTAATCGGAGGATACTAAGCCGTAATTTAACTAGGTACAATACAATATCATCTGTAGCTTTGCGTAAAATAATGAGATCTGTGAATGAGATCAATATTTTATTGAATGTACAAACTGGTTGTAATGTGGTCTCTAGACGATAAGGCAGTATGACATGCGTTACTCTCGCGTCATGCATGAATGATTGTTTAGATCGATGATGGAAATGAATGAAATGCAAACAATATCCTTGCAACTGATTGATGAAGCTTTCTATTTTCTATCCTGCAAGTGTAACTGGCATGCAGCATGATCGTTTAGAATTTAGATGGATTGCTGTCATGCAAAATAGCTTCGAGTGTATCACTACTCAGGTCAGGTATAAAAATGCATGATTTGATGTTTTTAGAAGCTCAAGTAGTTGCATTACCGTATAACTTTTTTATGGTTATGATATTTTCCCAAATTATTTTAGAAAACTAATCTAAATTTTCTAACAGACTGAGTTCATTATTCTATAATACTGGGCGGAACCAAAAAGTAAGTATTTTCACACTTTAGAGATATTTGCCGTGAAAATAACCTGCTGAATTTTATATTATTGTGTGTGTTCCGCAAAAAAATATCGAAAAACAATATTCCTTGAACTTCAAAAACAGAATTGTACTCGTATGTTAAGTTCTGTAATCAGTAAATACATGTGTGTACACTGTACATCATATATTGTAATTATCGCATTGGTAATCACTCGCAATGTCCACTTAATGAAATCGCAACAACAGGTTTTTCATGTTTATACTATTTTACATAAGGGTTGTCACTACATTTTTTTAAAATAGACATCGCAATTCGCATTTAACATAAACCTTTTTTTTAGTTTACCTATTTATACGAAAAATTATCCCAAATTAAGAAGAACTTATGACTTAATCCAATAGAAATTAATTATGATGTGGATAATTGTTTATTTAGGTACTATTCCTTACATGAAGTTTGTAAAATGTAGTCTTTATAATGAGCCGTCATCCTTCTTACACTTCCTCTCTTGTTGTCTTATTTACCCTATAAAAGTAGTGTTAGAAGCAACCCTGAAGCTCCCACGTGGTTGATTACATATCACCTGTTAGCTAAATGTAACGAGAGCAATCAGCTCTCACATCTGCCTAGCTAGATTATTAGGTACGCAATGAGTCCAAGCGCGGATGTCCTCACTACTCACTTCCAGATGTTAGCCAAGGAACATTGAACCTGTGATGATTTTTATATCTCGACTGTTTATGTCCAATGCACTTTTTGCTATGGAAATGTGCGTGTTTTAATTAATGTTATTTTATGCGCTATTTAATGTATCCTTTTAATGAGCTCGTTATTGATATAACTTATTTGATTTTAATTAAGTACGGGTTTTAGTTTTTGCTTGTGTGCATTAATTTTTTTATGATCTATTTAACATCTCAATTTTTTTGTTAGAATAAAGATTAAATTTAATTAAACAAATGCGAAAGTCAATGGGTATTTTAAAACAATAATTAATGTTTTTTTTGTATATTTTTGTAGATTATGTACTTAGGTAAATGTAATGATAATTTATTTGATTAAAATTTTAAGGAAGAAGAATGTATCAGTACGTATCTAGTTACTTTGATACTTAAGTTTTCATGAGATCACTTAAAGAACAAAAAAAAAATTGAATTTGTTAAATAAAGTAGGTAGGTTCCTAAACAAGATAAGAGGAAGAAATTAAAGGCATGTATGTTTTTCTCTCTATTGAATACTGCATTATTATGTATTCTTTGGAATTACCCAGACTCAAAACTATGTATTATCCAAAATAGCTGGGACATCTGTTTAAAATTGTATGCTATTGAATATTTCTAGAAATTACAGGCAATTACTACGTGTCGTTCCAGAACTTGTCTATTTATCTACTATTTGGTGTGTCCATTTTTACTATTTCTGCCATTTTTATAGTTGGTTTTACGGGAAAGGAACGATTGTCTTCTTTATTTCTTGACATATTTTAATTTTTTCGCCAATAGCTAGTAATAACGTAATGCGTAGTAGTCTAGCAAAATAAATAAAACTGGATATAATTATTATTATATTGGAACATTTGCACAAACCTATGATTTGTACTGATGCTGAGGAATTATGAATCTTGTAAAAAATATGTGTCTCCTATAAAGTATAATGCACCTGTTTGCTCCATATATGACCATCTAGTCATGTTCTTCTGGAAAAGGATTTCTTACAGACCAGTTTTTAATGTTGTCTAGGGTAAGTACTATTTTTAATTCGTATAAGATTTACAGTAGCAAGAAGCTAGCCAGTGTCAATATTTTTTCCACTTAGTGTAATTAGTTCATTGAGACATTAATATATTTCCAGAAGCTTTTGTAATATTGTATTAAAATAGATATGTCTATAAATCATTGCATTTGAATGGTTGTATATGAAAATTTATTTGTATTCGCATTAAAAGTTTCCCACCACGGCACGTGTTACTAATTGTGAACCCGCATGAACTGATTGATGTTCGACTCCAGCGAGACAATACCGTTACACTTTCCAGTGTACCATACGTATTTTAGAGTGAAATAAACTCATAGGTAGCTAATACAATCAAACAGCAGCTTTATTGATCTTTTTGTGGCTGTTAAAGTGTTTAATTACCGTCTGATGAGTTTTTGTCATAAGTCATAACTCAGTATAGAGCTCGACTAGTTTCCTTGTTTAACCATCACATGTACATTATTGTTTTCTCGTTCCTAGTATCCATTATGTCAGTCAATTCCTTGATTTATTGATGAGTTTTTATAAACATTGGCTTGATTGGCGTTTATAGCAAAAAACGTGTGTCAACTCCCCAGGTGTGGTCTTGGCTGGCTCCCGTCACACCTTGCCTCCATTTACAAGGCTTGATTAAAATCTTGTTTATTATGATCTTTGAACTGTCAGCGATTTAATGTGGATATGCTTGTGAAAAAAATCAATGTAAAAAAATTAAGTTTTAACAAACTATGTATGATTAGGTATATATTATGGTTTAACTTTTAAAATCTAAGTTTTTAAAGAAAACATTTTTATGAGGAGCATAGAGACATAATACGAGAGTCTGGTTGTGGTAAGGTCGTAAAATTGTAGCAGCTTTCGCTCTTTTAGTATAATTATTACAATGTCTGCCCTTTATTATATTCTTATTTTCTGTATTTCCCATTTTAAGAAGCTATTTAGCTATTTTAACTGTCCAAACTATCACTACTAAAAGAACATAATAATATGATGGGATTATTTAAACAATTATAATATGAAAAAGCATTTCGATTAAACTCAAATTTGCCGCAACCTCAACTCCATTATAAACTTTACGTTGCCAAACATGGACGTTCACAGAGTATGTGGATAACGCGAACAGAAGTCACAAGTGCTTTCGGTATCTGGAAAAGGCTTTTCCTAATTACTTGGGGTGTTTTGTTTGGTGCTATCAGCGTGTAACGAGCCGCAAATAGGTCTCCGGTGATCGCACGATCATGCGGGCCGCCCCCTCCTCCCTGCGCACGTCAAAGGCCTTTGTGCGAATGTGTGTTGACACTTGGTAATGAACTGCGCGATTTGGATAAGGTTGTTATTTGATAGGCAATAAACGTTGTTGAGACTATGATTGGTGTTGTTTTGTTAGTCCTAAAATAAAACAATATATTTTGTTATGCTGTGAGGAAGGTGGTAAGGTAGGTTATAAAGACGGGTTGGATTATATAATGTATGGGCTATAAGATATTTTGTAGATGGTTAATACAAAAGTAAAGTAAAAGTAGTAAAGCTACAGTATATTGTAAAAGACCAACGAAATAATGTATATTTGGTTAAAATTTTTAATAAAGCTTCCAGTGATAAAGCTATTTAAAAACGATAAAAAATATTAATATGTCTCTTATTTACACAAACCTGACATGACTAAAAATATCAAGCTATAGAACGCTATACAGTTATTTCGGGATGAGATATAAATCTGACCCGCTGTCGCTTGTGAATGTATCCTCTCCATAACCAGATAAGCTCGACATAGCGAGCAGCGGAATCTCATGTCTATCCTTGTTAATTAGTTTATCTCATATGTGCAATGTAATTAGCCCATTGAATCTGGCACAAGGATAATTTGGAGGTGTACGGTCAAAGCGCTTTATCTTTTCTGTGTTTTTGTTTTACACCTACCTAACTACCTATATGGATATTGTTTTGGTTATTTATTTAAGTATAGATGTGTATTGTATAATATGATGCAGTAGTAGGTAGGTATATAGTTTATTATTTTTTTATTTGTGTACCTACAAGTTACCTACAAATTACTATGGATTCAGCTTGCAGTTGCAACATAGATAAATCTATACAAACCTCGTAAGTTGCATAGGTACAGTAATTTATGTTACTTTTCTGTTCTAACTATCAGAATAATAAATGATATAATAACTTTAAAATGAATTTAGATCTTATTTTTTAATGATAACCAACTTCAGTCCAAAATACGCGTATCGTCGTTTGAAATTAGTACCTAGTATTTTTTTTAACGGTGTCTAATACAAGTTACAACGCCTATGAATAATCATTTAACCGCATTCAAAACTTAACGCGTTAGTTACCTACATGTATCTATTTTTGTCATCTCAGGAACACTTAAAATTATATTAATAATAATCATCCGAAATTAAAATTTTATTCTTTGCAGATACATAAATAAAACATTATACCAACCAAATATTCACCTTATCCTAATAAGCTTTTATCTTCACTCGTCATCTTTATTCTTACTAAGTGAGAAATTTTTCAGTAATCTATTTTATAACCGCAATCGCTTGACTTTATAGGGTAGTGATGGTAATTTCTCCTCATTTGACGTTTTCATGTTCCCTGTTATTAACCTCATTTAAATATTTAGTGGCATCAGATGCATCGCAACAAATTATGTAAATGACATGGGTGCAATATGGTCTGTGAATTGCATCCTTATCATATATCGACACGCGACAATTTTAATTGTAGTTTATTATCATAGATATTTTATGGGTTTACATTGCAATAAAAGAGAATTAGAGAAATGTGATGCTATATTACAGTAGGTACCTACTTAGATTATTTAGTTACAGTTTTGTTACAGTAGTCGTAGTGGTAGAGTATAGTCTCGTAGATGATTGAAAGGACAATTTAAAAGATGTATACAGGGTAAAATATCAATTTTGAAATTAAGTTCACTTATTGCATGAAATACGTATTGACAAATTATGTAATTTCCTACCTCTATGCAGTAGGTATATCTTCACGCTATTTTAGTAGCACTGAAAAAATTGCATAAATATTAGCATTTAAACGAGCTACGTTTTGTTTGCACTTTAAGAGAAATGCGGATGACCACAACGAGGCCTTGACAGTTCAAGAAGCCTCTCGCCTAGCCTGAAGGGGTCCTTGCTCCTGATTTATAGCCTCCGAAAACCACAGGGATTCAATGTGCCTTTGTTACTATACACTTTTATTGAATAATAAAACTTCTTCACGAAATGGAATAACTTTATAGGTCATAATTTCCCTTTTACGTTAACGTTAAGTATGGCAAAAAGTCTAATGGCGTATTTAGATTGCTTTTGCTTCAGTCATTTGTTAGGTGCGTCCAAGCGTACAGAGCTAAAGAGACAAGTTATATGGTATAGGTGACATTAATTTTCCCTTAGATAAATAAAATAGTTGAATTAACAAAAGATACAATTATATTAATAGCGTGACGACAAAACACAAAAGTAAAACACATTCGTGTATAAGATAACATCATTCGGTAAAACGCGGACAAAAAGATAATGAGTCGATGAATAATAATGAGGTTTGTAAGTGTGAATCATCAAATATATTTAAATTGTTATCAATTAAAAGCAATATAATAGCGATTTGAGTCGGGTAGGTCCGGCCATATGGTGTGGTAGAGCACGGGCGCAGAGTCGAGCCACTAAAACGAAGTTTTCTTTAGACTCGACATACAGTATTCTATAGAAAAGTATTACACACGTAATTACATTTGTGTTTTTATGTTGTCATCAACACATTATACTCAAATAGTCAATTCAGTTATTATGGTAGAGTATCAATCTTAATTTGCGATTATTATAAACCAAAGATCTTAAAATGACAGGTAGATTTTACTATTACACATGAATTAAGAAAATATGCATGCACGCTGTATTACACGCTTATGATAATATTAAAAAATATTGTGGTACCTGGCGTGTGCCGTCCAACACTATTCCGCTGTTTGCGTAGCCCAGAGGTGCATGTAAATTTACCGAGCTCAATTGAAGTTAATAGGAATGTTCGAGGGAGGATCGCCAGCTGACGCGAGGTGTGAGGGAATGTCCTCCCTCCACACTCGACGACGGCTACCAATTGTTGGAATAAAACATTTTTGATTACTTACCTATCAAATTCGACGTGCTCTGAGCGATATAAGCTATTTCAAATTATTAAATAGGAATATTGAAAAAAAATGTAATTACTATAATAAATTTTTTGCCCCTGATATATTATCTATAAATAAGAAGTAAGTATGTTCATCATTAAAAATTGGAATATCTGACTCTATACGAATCAAAATTCTACCCAAAAACAACCTTATTATTATTACACGCTTTATATTAGCTTCACCTGTATGTTTGTAAGTTTGTAACCGACTTCTTTGGGCGCGATTTTGACCCACTTTAAACGGCCAGATTTCGTTCAAACTTTGTAGATTTATTTAGGACCGATGATAATACACTAATTTGATAAAATAAATAATAGTTAAAAAAGAATAAAAAACACGCATTTTATAGAAAACCGAACTAAAAGCGTGTTTTTTAGTTTTTTTAAACTATTATTTTTTAGTTAAAGTAAGTACAAGTAAGTATCAAACAAATATGGTTCGCGGTTATAGGTACCCACTTAGGTATAGCGAAATAGTCAGGTAACATATTATTAAATTTATATTATGTACCTACCTTGAACTTTCTTAACCTTATTAAATTTGTATTACCTGTTTCTTACAAGGGTCATAAACAAAGATGAAGAAGAAGAAGTACCTGCTTATCTTAGATGAATTATATATATGAATCCGTAGGTATATAATATTTACTTGCTTTTATGTGAATCACTTTATTTTTTTAAAGAATGCAATTTTTTTCTTCGGCTAAAGACATGGCTAACTTTTAAAACAATTAATTTATATCTATTGTCTACTGCAGTCTGCAATGTGCATCAAGCCGAGGCATCAAGTGACAGCTGTAGGTAAACACAGATAAACATCATGTCAAGCGCACGTGGATTTTGGGCACGCGCCTAAATTAAAAAAAAAGTTAAAATATGTAGGTGGTATATATATAGCACCGATAAATGTATCGGTGCTCTAAATATTACTTTTTACATTATCCAATCTTACAATTTAATGTTAAACTTTAAAATAATTAATTTATCAAATAAATATAAAAAAAGAAAAATGCTCTAAGTATCAGGCATGACATAAAAAAAGAATTAAAAAAAAGAAACATTTTAAAATTATTCTTTTACAGATTCTTTTTCTATTTGGCGCGTAGTTGAGGTGAATAAATTTTTGTTAAGTTTGAATATTAAGGAATATTACTTCTCCAATATAATTACGATTGGTAAGGATTTAATATTTTACTACTTCATTTTTATTTTTTACTTGTATAATACTACAAGTAATATATTATTAGTTAGATAGGTACTGAAAGGTGTAGGCTCTGTTGTATCATAAATTTACATGAATAGTGTTAGGAAAATAGATAAACATAGAAGGATTTACGTAATAGGAATAGAAAAATTCTAGATTTAATTTAATTTTACTGCAGCTGCAATCACACCTGCCTGGTATAGCATAGGTTAAGTTTATCTTGTACAACTCACATTGAATTTTAATATTTTCCTCCTTTTCAATAAAATAATATTTTTTTAACATTAATTAGTATAGGTAGGTGAATACATTTAATTCAGGATGTAGCAATTTAGTATCCACAGCTTTAACTGCGTTTTATTTAGATTCAACGCGGTAGGTTGCCATTATTTTATACCCGTTATGACAATATCATTAACACGTTCGCTGCGAAACAGGGCTTGAAACACCCTGTCCGTGTCTCGTCGTTATAGCGGTAGGAAAAAACTTAAACTTCTCTGTCGTGCGGGAGGCATAACTTCCATCTGGTTCAGTGTAGGAAAGTGATATCTATATATCTGAGATGTGCTATTGATTCCTAGTTCAATGGTATACCGACCTTAATACCGGGTTTCTTAGACCTCGTGCCGCACTGAACAAATAAAAATTCTAACACAGTGCGGAACGAGGTTGCGAACACCTCGTACCACCGCGCACCTCGTACCGCACCCTAAGCTAGCTTCACGCGGTTAGTGTTGTGCAACGCATTCGAGACTATTTGTGGAACAACTTATTGAAGCTTTTACAAAGGACTTGAATGTGGATACAGGTACCTAATTTTCAAACTACTCGTTATAATAAATATCGTTAATAGAAACGTGAATGTGACATGTTGAGTAACTTTCTTCAAATAGGTTGATAATCATGATTATGTACTATTAGTGTGTTTGTTCATTGAATCAACTAGTGGCAAATCCAAAACACCCGGCAATCGGTGTATGGCTCATCAAAATTTAACTCTTGCCCAAGTCAACAAGCCAACAAACAAGGCACATCATCTCTTAAAGGGATCAAAGAAGAGGAGATGTGTAGGATGTTACGAAAAACTCCGCATCTTCTTAACAAGTCGTGAGGCCGACAAAAAAAGTAAAGGAAATTCTCACAGAATGCACTGGTTGCAAAAATATTCTGGTTTGGCCTGTTTTAATAAAAAACATCCATAAGTTTGATAAATAAATATGTACAATTAAATAAAATCGATATTTCTTTTCTCATCACTAAATTATATGAAAAACTGCTATTATTCAGTGCGGTATGGGGTACATCAGACCCCACATTTTATTTTACCCATAGAATCTAAACTAACTAATCTAACCACGGGCGACGGTAGATTTAGGTTAATGAACTCATTGTTAATAATAATCACGACAAAAGCCGCACACTTTGTCTTATTTGGCGCCAAAAAAAGGATTTTGGTCTCCTACGGGCTGTGGGGTTTAATATGCCTCGTGCCGCCACAATGTCTGGTATAGGACAAGGTTTAAAACGACCCGTAACGCAGTAATGGAAAGTACAGATATATCTGTGCCGCAGCGAACGTGTTAATGGCACGTTGTGCTAATGCTGTGTAGCGTGTGTAGCAGTCGTCGGCAGCTGCTTCTGCGTGTTGTTTAAACGCTTACACTTGCACATCTCATTATGTGGTCGCATTGTTTCATTACTCTTGTATCGCTCGTATTGAGATATCGTCTGACAGAGCGAACCGTGAACATGACACTAAATATTTTCATTAGCAATTCAAAACTACAATGTTAGTTTACATTCGGACTTTTGAAATTTCGTAACTTCACAT
>CAJQZN010038617.1:4726-19718 GCA_907164685.1 Colias eurytheme | reverse complement strand
ATTAACTAAAAAGGTTTGATTTCGGTGCACGGGCTTTTTTATTTTTTACTTTTCCGTTTTTGAAGACGGTTGTTATTTTTCAGTCTTCATCTCCATCTCCTATTTTTATTTTTATTTCTATGTTATTTTTAACTAGCTGTGCACGGTGCACCCCATCTTCACCAGTGTTACACTGTCGTGCTAACTTATAAATTCACGTTAGGTCATACGAAATACTTTCGTGAAGAACGTTACAATATATGAAAATGCTTTTGGAAATTGAGCTATTCCCTGTATTTTACCATTTTAAAGAAAGTTACATGACAAAGAGATGTTCGAGAAAATTCTCTATGGTATACCCATAACCCACCCGATATTATAATAAGGCGATTTTAAACAGTATATAGCAATAAAACTCACCATATGAGGGAACTGTCCCAGGCTCGATGTAGAACCACCCGTGATCCTGGAGCCATCGAAGTCCATAGCCTCCTCCGCTGCCTTGATGCGGGCAGCCTCCGGAATCCCCACTACATTGTGGTAGTCCGTTAGTATGGGCTCATACTTCGGGGCGGCTTGAGCCAAAGCCAGACCAATGACGACCAGGAACAACTTCATTTTGAAATGTACAGTTTGCAAAATTCATATGGTTTATATACGAATGTAACTATCAGATATGATGATAATTTTGATGATTAATTTGCTTATCCTATGACAATGAGGATTAATACAATTAATCTTAATTTTTACAAAACAAATAAGTAACACTATTAGTTGATGCCTTTACCTATATTGATAGGAAATTTATTTTTCCGACTTCAAGAAAAGAAGCATTAAATATTATTTTTTTCCAACGTAGAAGAATCAAACCCTAAACATTTCTGGAAGTTTGTAAATTCTAAGCGCAAAAATGTATCTAATATTCCTTCTTGTATGTACCTAGATGATCAAATTGCGAAAAGGGGGCCTGGGCCTTTAGACAAACGTACGTAACGCCATGGAATAGAAACTGCTAACGCTAATTATTGACATAAGCTCTACGGGAACGGGTTTTTCTTTGAAAACGCGGGCGAAGCCGCGGGCGGAAAGCTAGTATATAATATATATATATACATATTTATAAAACATTATATTTATCGTCGCCTAGTACCCACAACACAAGCCTTAATTGAGCTTACTGTGGGACTAGGTCGATTTGTGTAATAATGTCCTTTAATATTTATTTATTTATTATTATTCCAAAATATCAAACATGCTCAATGTTAATATTCAACTTTTCACTTCTGCCGGCACTCCCGGAGTGCAACCCGTCTTTTTTTTTAAATACAACTAGATTCAACTTAAGTTACAAATTATAGGTTAATAAAAATGTATTGCTGGTTGACCAGATAGTAAAGCTTTGTTTTTCTGTTCAATTTACTTAATGATTTCTTCTCAATATTCATTACTTGCGGAAAATTCTAAACTTTAGCAGAACTTATTGATTTTCTCATGATGAACATAGAAACTTAGACTAAAACTAACTCTTCCTTCAACTTTATCATTCATTATCCAACCGTGTTTATAATACACGGTTCTCACCAAGAAACTTCCAAGTCACATGTCATTAACAGTGTGTTATAATGAATGAACGATGTCACAGATGTCTGCATACTTAATCATGTCGGGAGCACTTGCCAGAACAAGTTTGGTATAATTGATTCACTTGATTGAAAGGTAACTAGGAGCTAGTTTGCTTTCACATTGTGCAGTGTGAAATGCCGTGTTGAACGCGATATTTCGGGCGTGGAGTTTTATTGAAATTGTTTCGGTATGTTTTAAAACTAGGCTATAGCACAGAAAATAAAAATAATTAAGAAGTTTTGAAATCGGTCCAATAGTTTCTGAGATTAGCGCATTCAAACAAACGAACTCAGCTTTATATAAGTAGTTATAAAAGGAAATTCCCATGAGCTTCGAAAGCAACCACGACAAAAATTTTCACCACATACAAAAATGAAAAATCATACCACAAAATAGCTCCGATGCTTGATACATCCTTTTTGATGGGAAATTCGGGGTGGGAAAATCTTGCATAGTACTTAAACCCTACCCATGACAAGGCGAAGGAGCCGCCGGATTCTTACCGATTTAAGGTGATGAATTAATTTTTCTAACATTTACGGCCCTTTTTAAACCTTCGTAATTTTTATATTATTAAAGTTGTCGTGATGAAAATTCTTGACAAGAAAGTTCAATAGTAACACAATACGTCTACCGTTTTAGAAACATGATTCCATGATATTTTCTCGATAGAAAAAAAATACAAAGTTCTCATTGTTATTTTTTTATAATCTCTGGCATCTTCAAAATAACAAACGTAAAGTTACGACTTTTTGGATATTAACTATAAAATATACAACCTATACGTCTACCGATTTAGAATTTTGAAATATGCGATGGTTTTGAAATAAACAAGAAATACTTGAAATTAGCGCGCGACCAGCCAATATAGCGAGAGCCGCCCTGTACCTTCCTACCCCGATCGCTGCACGAGTCATTCCCGCTACGGCCGTCACACGAGGAACTTGTGTCGCTCGCGCAATCGTAAAAAAGGGTGACAACACGATAAGACAAAATGAGACAAATGGGGACAATAAAGAAAATAAGAAGAAGAAACATAAAGGTTGGAGGAAAAAGAATGCTTACAATTGGAACAAATTAATGAAGTAAGTTGGTTTTATTTTAAATTTGATGATAATTGTATTATAGACGATGTTTGATATGTACCCCTGTTTTAAGTACATAACGAATGTGTAAGATATTTTCATTTATAGCATAGATAATCTTTTCAGAAATCCGGAATCCAGAAGGAAAATAAACCCACTGATTGTTCACAATGTGAACCCACTCCTTCGTAAGTACCTTTATTCAGTCAAAAATGTATGTTATCAACGTTCTACTGGTTTTATCGCATGATTCCATTTTTAGCAAAAAGCAACAAAGTGCAAAGAAATAAAAAATCATGGTGAATTTAGTGGAAGTATGGCGGACATAATATGGAACAGGAGCTCATTGGAGTAGTATTATATTTAAAAAAAATACGAAATAATTTCAAGAATTACATTTCTTAGAAGGTGGTAGATAAGTATGTTGTATAAAGAATTTGATGTTGATGTTTATTTCATTTATACTTACTACACCTGTGCGGGAAATTGCTTAGTAATAAAACAGGTTTATATTCATATTTACATAGTAATGTGAGTTTTCATTTCGAAAAATTTTGTGTAAGTATATTAAATTGAGTTCCTGGGTGATCTGGAAACACAATTGGGCCCGGAAGATGGCGCTGCAGTCACTCCTCCTAATGACATGAACCGATTTGGATGAATATTTGTGTGCACATTTCATTTTTGTGGGATGATTGGTTGATTCGCTTTCACATTAGCTAATATTATGTATTTTTGTTGTTAGAAAGTAAACTTAATTTAATGTTTATAATACATTATTATTGGTATAAATAAGCCAGTGCTCGTCTCACATTGCTGTACCTGCCTACCTAGTACCTACCCTACCAGGGCCTAACTTTGTTTTGGCTATTTTATTTTGATTATTTGTAATGAATAATTACAATTATAATACAGTGCAAAAAATAAATACATGCGTCAATATATTTTGTGTTTTTTTTTAAACAATTTTTTTATTTAAAAAAATATCATTCCGACCGCGGCTTTGCCCGCGTGGAATTAGGTTATATCGTGAATCCTGTTTTATCCCACAGAAGTGTTCAGTTCGGATAAAAAGTATCCTATGTGTAAATCCAGGCAATTAGCTATATTTTATCAAAATTGGTAATGTAGTCTTGACGTCATTAAGTAACAACTAACAAAAAAATATACAAATTAACATCCAAAGTTTCGCATCAGTTTTACTGTATTAGTGATATCTTCCACTCTTGACTTTGACTGAGAAGAATTAGGGTTTATAACTTCTTTCAGAAATAGTACCTTTCATTTCTGGGCATGATCTACGTCAGCATCAAATTCTATCTAAATCAATTCAGTAGTCCGCGTTATTGAGTACCATTTCATTTTTTCAGAGTAACAATATTTTTTGTTATTTTAAAGATTATTTATAACCTGTATTATTTTGTAATAAAGTAAACATTACGAAATAATAATAATTATTATATTTATAATTATTATGTCTAAGTAGTTGTTGGAAAGAAGATTATTTGTTTATAAGCAAGGAAATAAAACCAATAAATCAACAATTGAATAAATGTATAACAATATTATAACTGTATGACGACTCCATACATGTTTGTCCCGAGTCGGCCA
The DNA here is from genome assembly GCA_907164685.1 of Colias eurytheme. NCBI lineage: Eukaryota > Metazoa > Arthropoda > Insecta > Lepidoptera > Pieridae > Colias > Colias eurytheme. The sequence continues at coordinate 15,420 of CAJQZN010038617.1, read as the reverse complement.
GCGGCAGCGCGGCGAGTTTGCAAGAATGACTTCGCGCACACCGGCGTTCGCGATAGCGAGCTATTAGACTCCGCCCGCCAAGCAGTGGATTTTTTTTTGTGTATCGTCTTAAACCCCACAAGCAACATGTACTGTATTAAAAACCGCACCATAATGGCCAATGTCCTGAAAATAATCCCAAATTAATCTATTTAATATTAATTCATATTTAAAAGTAGAACTTGTGGATATATTTTTAGAAAATCTAGTTTATTCTTGAAATAACGAGTGACATAGGCTATCTTTATTATTTTTACGTTTAATCTGGTAAAGATACGAAAGTCTCAAACAAAAACAAGCACATTTTATGAAGCAATTTAGCGCACGCAATCTATAAGGTCCCTCAGCAGATGTCGCGACCCGCTAGCACTTTGCAAATAGCTGTTTTATTGCCTTCCCTTTTTTTACAGGAGCGCCTAAAAACTTGCCAAGAGACAAATTTGTTTTACGTGATGCTTTTGCATTATGAACAAAACGCTTAGACCGAGAGTGGCACACGTTTTTGATAGATTTAATATGTAGGAAGCGGAGTGTCTTGTAGAATTTTTAAAGTTAGTGGTTAGTAAGTAGTTCTAGTTTGTTTAAATATATTTGTATGAATGTATTTTTGGCGAATGGTAGCTTTAATTGGATTAATCATATCATCTTGACAGCACGCACATATTTTGAAACGTAGAAAAATGTTAAATCACATCTGCATTTATAATATTATATTGAATATTAAATACGTAGGTAAACAGCTTAAAGAAATAATGAATTAAAATTTTGCTAGCTAAACATCAATAAAATATTATTGAACTTGTAAGAAAAATATTTCCAATTACAGATTTCTTTTTTTCATCCGTCTTTTTTTTCTATTAGGTAAGTAAACCAGTAACATTTTTTTTCTAACTCTCATTTCATAATTTATTCTACCAGCCAGTAATCAACTTTTAAATTAAAAAAGTAAAATATTAAAAAGTATGAAAACTGGCAGCCGAAAGGAAAATTGTGAATTGAATATTTCAAAATCAGAACACGTTGTATTCGAACATGATAAAGCGAAATCACGACGAATAATCAAATTCAACCAGCCATATGCTTTGTATTTTATTACTTAGTATTTGTATATGAAACACGATATATTTATTTGGCATCTCTTGCAGTAGTTTTGATGAGAGCACGAACTCCAGGCTTTGTGATATGCATTCATAAATTCTTCCCCTTTGATAGTGATTGACTTGCCACTTTTGAACTGTCATGGAACAACCCTATCTGTTACGTATTAATAATCATTTATTTGATTGAAGTCTTTTTGCCAATGTGAAAAATTTTACTCATATGTGCGTATTGCAGAGTTTACGACATGAGAAGAATAGTAAAATCTATAAGCATTATATCTATAAGTTTTGGTTATTGAAACGGTCAAATCCGTGCTATTTGACCTACAATCTCCCTTTTTCGAGTCGTTCACATTTCAAAAACCGCGTGTTCATTTACGTCATAGTTTGAAAAATCCTCAAAGGACCTTTCAAGACAAAGGCAGCTGATATTGGATATTTTAATAAATCTTTATGAAGGTTACGGCATAAGGGATCAGATCCTCAAGATTGTAATGTTGGCGAATGTAAAATAATATTTGACGAGGATACAGGGTCACTCGAAATGTTTAAAATTACCCGAGACTTGGACCTGGCGGTACTTCGTCTTGATAACCTTATTAGCTCAAATATTATTTTACGAAATAACAAGGGTATTTTAACTGGGGAATAGAGAATGTAATTTATAGTACGACTATGCTGTATTGCATAAATTCTTGAATTAATGATGACGGTTTCTAAATAAATAGAGAATTTATTTATTTTTTAGTTACTATTTTTTATAACACCACTATAATACCTTTTCTAAGTATTTCAAATATTCATTTCGAATTCCAGGCAGAAATTAACAATATACTTTAGTGAATAAAAAATAACTGATAACAATATATAGACGACGGTAATATAATTAACTCACTTACCAAAATAACGAAAATAATGTGCAATAGTTGGGCAACTCTTTCGTTTTTGTTTTTTCTTCTTAAATTATGGCAATTCGTATTTGTTTTCTTTTCAATATTCCCAGACCCCAGTTTTCCGTTATACGTAAACAATTTTCGAACAAAAAGGCCATAGATAACAAAAAAAACATAACCTATATATACAATGGTAGGTAATAGACGTTAAGCTCGTGGGTATAATGCATAATTCTTAGTATCAATACGGAAATGATTTGATCTCAATAACACAAAACTTGCTAATAACTTCTCGTATTGAACATAAGTTGTTCGCCAGGAGTTATCTCCGCTTTCCACGCCGTCGACTCCGTGACACATAGCGGAAGCTATTTTAGCTCTCCAATCGTGACCAATTTGTTAGGTATTGAAGGAGCGGATTAGGTATCCTGTTGTATACGTGATTATATTTATCTATGGGTTAATCTTTAGCCACTCGAATCAATATGTCATAAAAAAAGGATTGAAATATTTTTATTTCTTGGCGTATAAACTGGCGTAGGACTGGTTTTCATTGTTAGGTATCTGTTCAAGTTAATACCCGCATAAAGTTTAAATCCTTTGTTACAATTATTAGGAAAAATACGTGAAAATCTAAAAGTAACTAACTGAGGTATTCTTTTGGTACCTATTGGTTTCTCTTTGAGTGGGAAACTCCCTAAAGTCGATTCTGGCACTCGTACTCATGCTTGCTTCGCTCGGAAGGTTCGTGCATGCAATAACGTTATTTTACCATTTGAAATCTTCATGTGTCTTCCTGGGTGAACCCAGAAAAAGACGAAACAAGCCGCTAGTCAATAAACGTACCTATAATACCTTAACCTAGCTTTGTAAATTTTGCACGCCTCATAAGCGAAGCGTTGAGGTGGGTACTACTGTCACTTCGCGCAAAACATCTGATTTTTCAAACTTAAAATGTCTTTATGTATCATACATTGCACTTGTAAGATAATACATACACACACATATTAAGAAAAAACACTATTTTTAACATTCATGATATTTTTGATGTCATTTTTGTTATTTAAACTAGTTAAAAAACAGTTTAAAAAAGTTCTGTCTTGGATGTCCGTGTGTCTGTAGGTATGTGCGGAGGATTTTCTTGTTAACACGATAGCGACCGAAATACTTTACTAATCGAGTCTTTTTTTTCTCTTACGCTTGAGTATGCTCAGGAATAGAACCCTTTCATTTTTCAGGGTCTGATACGATGTGGTTTAATTGTTATTAAATAAACAAAAATAATAATTAATAAAAAAAAATTATGAGGCGTGCACTTTTGGATTTTCCAAATTATTTTAATAGTATACTTATTATTGCCTACTTTATTATGCTTAAATTGTGGCTTAAATCCCCACATGACTCAGAACATTTCAAAAATCACGCCATAGGTAATAACTATCTATATTTTCAGAGCAAATAAAACTGTATTTGTTTGGTATATTCGAAAAATTATAATATTAACTCAGTATTTCCTCGGATATCGATATAAAAGCGCTGATGTCATAGTGTATGATTGATTTATTTACCCGAAGCTATAGAGTTACCGTGTTTTCAGGATCTCAGTTCGCAATATATTATTACAAATAAAGTAAAATGATGTTAGCATTGAGGTTCGATTGTTTATTATTGTACTAGCCTAAGTTATAGATGAAAATATTCATGTGTTCGGCTACGGCTTTTTTATACGAATACTACACAATATAAACTTGGTAGTTAACGATTTGTAACTGGATTTAATTGTTGTTTAAAACTTTTTTAAATACACTACTTACGTTGTAAAGATTTTATTTTGTCTTTTACATGTCCAGTCTAATTTAATTTTACACAATTACACATATAGAACAAAAACGGGAAAATTTACAATTTAAGATGCAGTTTTCTAGTGGCGGTTAATCCTTACATTGCAATTACGTTTTTGATTTGTAGATAAAGTGCATAATATCAAATACCTACTAACCTTGGCCTCCATAAAGTCAAGTCAGACGTATAAAAAATATATGTACCTATTACAAAAATTCAACTGTAAAGTAAAGCACAAACGTTGTTGAATATTTAAAAAAATAATAGGTGGGTATCTATTTAAAAATACTCTTGTGGCGGTAGCAGTTTATTGGATTTGGAAAATTAAAGTTGAAAAAAAAAACATAAAGGGTATCAAAATTTCTCATTCTGAGTTCTGAAATTCAAATTCAAAACGAATTCAGCAAGAGTATAAATGTAAATAGGAGAAAGACCAATTTTTTAAATCTATTGCACGCCTCATAAGCGAAGCGTTGAGGTGGGTACTACTGTCACTTCGCGCAAAACATCTGATTTTTCAAACTTAAAATGTCTTTATTTATCATACATTGCACTTGTAAGATAATACATACACACACATATTAAGAAAAAACACTATTTTTAACGTTCATGATATTTTTGATGTCATTTTTGTTATTTAAACTAGTTAAAAAACAGTTTAAAAAAGTTCTGTCTTGGACGTCCGTGTGTCTGTATGTGCGGATCCTTTTTCTTGTTAACACGATAGCGACCGAAATACTTTACTAATCGAGTCTTTTTTTTTCTCTTAGGCCCTTCGCTCATGGAGCTACTCAAAAAGAACTAGTCACAAACTCAAATTACTAACGAGTTGCCTGAGCGTCACAGCCCATACATGTTCTATGGAGATTCGCACACGACGCGACTAGTTACTAACTGGTGAGTAACGCGTTAGCAACCAATCACGCGCGACGCGTCGTGCCGGTCGCCACGCTACTGGTTTCCCGAGTTTCTTTGTTTTTTATGATAAAAATGAACGAGCAAATAACAGAAGTGACTGAAACCTTATAACTTGAGTAGCGTTGTATGCGAGATACAATTTGTAACAGGTTTGTAATCGTAATTACTGATTAGTTCAGTCATTTTTGAGTAGCTCCATGAGCGAAGGGCCTTACGCTTGAGTATGCTCAGGAATAGAACCCTTTCATTTTTCAGGGTCTGATTCGATGTGGTTTAATTGTTATTAAATAAACAAAAATAATAATTAATAAATATTTATTAAAAAAAAATTATGAGGCGTGCACTTTTGGATTTTCCAAATTATATATTATTATGCACTTAGGTTTATTTAAATTATATATGATAATTTGATACTCTGGATCTTGCTCTGGATACTCTTCTTCTTCTTCTTCTTCTTTTTAGCAAATGGCAACTCCCGATCCCAGTGAGGACGGATTCTGCCAATGTCAAAGGATACTCTCTTTGAGCTTTTTCCGATTTACAAGTGAAGTCCTTTCCCTGGCTGCTGGCATTGACTAATGACATTGAAGTTGACAAATGACAGCTATCAGAGTCAAATTTTGATTTACATACACAAAAAAAATTTTGATGCGCCTAAATGAGCATTAATCTAGTTAATTCGTTTAATTTATTTAATATCCAAATCTTTAATTAATTGTCATGGCGTCTACATCGAAAGAGGACGTTATATCGAACACTCAAGTGTCTGAAAATACCGCAGATGATCTAGAACCTGGTGCTTGTTACGACAGCATTTTAAATCCTACAGATTCATTTGAGGAATTTGCTTCTGAGATGAACTCAAGCCTTCAAGGCCGGAGTACTGATCTAAGCCAAAAAGCGAGCACCATAAGCGAAATTCAGAGTGAAATAGGCGAAAGTTCGAAGGAGTTAAAAGAAACGAAGTCTAGTGATAATTTGCATAATAAAGATGTAAGTTATGTATGATAATCAATTATATGTCGACATCATTGCAGTGTTTTTACGATGCTCAGTTTAGTATAATATCAATAATCTTTATCAGACACACATAATTAGGAAATAGATTAATGTGTACTGGGGGGCGGAAAACTTATAATGCTTCATCAGATTACTAAATTAAGTATTTATCAATACACCAATTTAAACAAACTTACATAAAAATAGATATCATTTTCATTACTAAACCTGCTGTAGGTACTATATCAATTTTATCAAATTTTTTATCATTTTATTTGGTATATAACATGTTATCATTATAAACACACACATAGGTTTCCAATTAAAAGCTATAATTATTATGTATAACATTCCAGGAAGCAATTGGTGGATCGGCCAGCAGTTCAAACTTAGTGGACCAAAATGGAGATGATTTGGAAAATGATGTTGAAGACTATCTTAAATCACCAGAACTTGTTAATAAAGAAAAGCATGTGTTCATTTTGAGTTCAGCGGGCAAACCTATTTACTCTAGGTAAACATACCATAACAGTAGTCTGTCTTGTTTGTTACTTTTGTATTTGTACAGAATTTAATTTAAATGCTTGAGTGAGACAGATTTTAAAATTAAGATAAATGCAAGCATATTCATTGCAGTTTGAATCTAACTTAAGAAGTTTTAGCTTGAGTGAATATGAAATTATTTAAGTATCAAATGCTTTGGTTAAGATAATTTGATATTCAACCAGTGAAAACTGAAAATATAATTTGTAGTGAGGTTTGAACGTAGATTTGTTATTGCAGCCCAAAGGTTATAAATACAGGTTTTAACAAATTAAAACCAGTATTTTACTATGTACATAAAAATATTCAGTACCAAAATTTTCAAACCATTTAATTAACTTTACAGATATGGTAATGAAGACAAACTAGCTGGTCTCTGCGGAGTCATACAAGTATTAGTAAGTGTAGTGGAAGATCAGAACCATGATATATTGAGGTCACTGATCACAAAAGATTGTAAGGCTGTGTTCTTAGTCAAAGGACCGTTAATATTGGTGGCTATTTCAAAGTCTAATGAGAGTGAAACGCAATTAGTGTTACAATTGACGTAAGTTTATTTTTTAATGTAATCTGTATAGATAATTTAACGGCCTATTTGTGAACTAGATGAACAAACTTCTATATATAATGCTTTTTCGCCACTTAAGATTTTGATTTTCAAAAGGCCTGAAATAAATCATTCGTAATGACTAGAAAAATAGCTAAATAATAATTTTTTATCAAGCAGCTCATAAACAAATGAACTCAGAACAAACTTACCTTCCTGAATGCTTCTTACTCAATTTTTGAGACAATTTTCTTTTACGATTTCTCATCAAACAGCACAAATTCTGTCAAATGCTTTTTCTTACTTCAACTGTACATATTGTTACTTGTATGGTTCTTAGCTTATAATCCTGTATTAAGTGTGCAGTAAAGTATTTTTCATTCATTCATTCATTCATCTTTATTTATTGAGGTTTACAAACAATTCAAAATCATATACATACATTTTTACACGCTTTATATTAGCTTCACCTGTATGTTTGTAACAGACTTCTTTGGGCGCGATTTTGACCCACTTTAAACGGCCAGATTTCGTTCAAACTTTGTAGATTTATTTAGGACCGATGACAATACACTAATTTGATAAAATAAATAATAGTTAAAAAAAATAAAAAACACGCGTTTTATAGAAAACCGAACTAAAAGCGTGTTTTTTAGTTTTTTTAAACTATTATTATTCAAAGGTTTTTCAACTCTACATAAATGTAAATAATCCCTCATTTTACTAAAATCTATATACCTATATGTATAAAGAGTATGCTTATAAACAAATTATTACTTACAGATACGCCTTCAACCAAATAGTATCAGTCCTAACACTAACACAATTGAACCGAATATTCGAACAGCGTCGCAACTACGATTTACGCCGCTTACTCTCAGGCGCAGAACGACTAATCGACAACTTACTGATTTTCATGGAAAAAGATCCAGCTTTCTTACTCGGGGCGGTCAGATGCTTACCGTTGCCAGAGAAAGTTAGAGAGAATATAACAAATGCAATAACAACAACTTGCCATAAGATAAGGGATCTCGTTTTCGCTATATTGATAGCGGGGAATCAATTAATTACTTTAGTAAGAATGAAGAAGTACACATTGCATCCGTCAGATATTCATTTGCTGTTCAATTTGGTTCGGAGTTCGGAGTCTTTTAAAACGGCTGAAAGCTGGACGCCGATTTGTTTGCCGAAGTTTGATGCAACGTAAGTAATTTCATTATTTTGTATTTGAATGGTTTATGGAAAATGCTACAGCTAAATAAGTATTTTTCACTATTTATTACGGTATCAACACATTTACGCCAGTTACTTAAAAATGTTAGGTCTTTCGGGATGCTACAAATATATTACTTTTTCACTATTAGTTACCGTATATCAACACGTTACCAGTTACGTCAGTCGCTTAAAAATGTTAGATATTTCCGTAGTTTGAAAAATTTAACAGTCTATTCATACATCATCGCACTTCTCAATTCTAAAAGTTTTCATACAATAGTCTTAAAATAACAACAAATATTGAAATATGCAATGAAATCAATATACTTACATTTCAGAGGTTTTCTACATGGCCATGTATCTTATATTTCCGAAGACTGTCAAGCCTGTTTACTTCTGCTCACAGTACAAAGGGATGCCTTCTACCCACTATCGCAAGCAAAACACACAATAGCAGACAAACTAAGACGATCTAACTGCCTCGTAGCTATCAACGATGCTCTTAACAGAAACAAAACTCTGCCAACGACAAACCCGTTAAAACACATTGGAATACCGGAAATAAGGCATTTCATGTACAAATGTAAATCCACGGCACAGTTGTTCTCGTCAGATCCTATAAGTCTTGATAGATTACAAGATTACAGGCAAAGGCATAAAGAAGGTGGTGACGTGGTTAAGAAAAAAGTAGAAAAAATGTCCGATATAGATTATGTGAGGAATTATAGAGAGTTCTGTAGTCAGATACATTGTGCGTGTTCGCCAGCTAAGTTGATATTTAGGTCCAATGCGGACGATTCTATTCTGGCTTGGGTAAGTTAGAAATTGTTTTAAATTTGTTTTAGAGAATATATATAAGTAAAAATTACATGTTTTAAAAGATAAAACAATCCAATTATAGTCACTGAAGATGTAATATGAAACATACAGATTTTGTTTGCAGATCGTTGAACCTAGTTATAATATTTATGCACAAAACAATAAAATGCGTAGCTTTTTGGATTATATCCAATTCCCATAGAAAAAGCTCTTGTATAACCTGTTTCTTTTATATTTAAAAATAATCTAATATATCTCATATTATACTACAATCTATACACTTTATAAAATACAGAAAACATATTCTAAAATATTTTTTTACTATTATTTCAGATAACAAACGGTTTCGAGCTATACGTAACATTTGACGCGCTTATGGAAAAGGATCATGCGATTCGAGCGGTCGACAGATTATTGAGATGGATCAAAAACGAAGAAAAGAGAATATTTATTATGAACGCGCCAACGTTCTAGCAGAAACTTTTAAACAAACTGAAGCAATAACCCCAAAATGGCTCAATGTTTTAGGTACAATGTGTTAATAAGAACTATTTTTTTTAAGCTATTGAATAGCTTCTATCGCGGGCCTTGAGCGCGGGGACCGAATCGAGAAATTCCGTAACGAAAATACCTCACGCTCCCCACTCCGACGGGCGGAGGTGTGGCTTGAAGGCATAGCATGCAATAGCTTTACCGTGGCAGTTCCCAAGTGCCACACGTCTTTTTTTTTAATTTAGATATTATGAAAGTAATTATAATTTAACTGTATTTGAATTGAAATCAGTTCCTTTATTATTATTTTTTTGGTAGCTTGTTTGAGCTTTGAGCTCGTTTTGAGTATTGTAAATAATTTTGATTATTTTTTTGTAAATGGTCTGTCTAAAACTTGTAAACACAGAAATGAATGAAGTTATTATAAGTTACTACTAGATTTATGTAAAAAGAGAGCAATAGTAGTTCTAGTTATAGACTTAAATGTAAAGACAGAGCAATATTTACAATATTTTTTATTAATACATTGTATATTTATTGAATTGTCAATATGCCTTATATTCAATTAAGTAACTCATAACACCAGTAGTTTGCGAATAAATATGAACAATATTGCTATTAGTCCATTATTAAAAACATCATTTAATATTAATTATTATATATTTTACTCACATAAATGAATTGTAATGTTATATTATTTAAAATGTTATTGTTGTATACGAATAACTACTACTAACTAAAAATAAAATAAATCAAATAGTATAGAAAAATATTAGTAAAAAATCTGACTAGTAAATTATCTATTGAACAACAATATGTCTAAAATAGGTTAGAAAAATGTACTGAAAATAATTATATTAATGGTACAAAATTGTTGTATTTTCTGTTATTAGCTAGTTCAATAAAGAAACGAATCTTCAATGGCGGCCAAAGCTGACTTTGACAGATGGTAGGATCAGCAAAAAAGAAAATAAAAATAACGTAAATTGATAATTATTTTATTAATTATTTCAAATTGTTTGTTGACAAACTTTTTTGTTATTGTATTTGTGTATTTATATGAATTATCATATTTACGTATACAGAATGTAATAAAATCCCCATAATACTTGTAATAAGCCCATAAAACTGAACAACTTTTCCCAAAGAACATATTTTGTCAAATTCCAAGGAAACATTATTTACTTTCGCAAATGCATAATTGTCATTGTAAATTTATGATAAAAACTATTATAGGGAAAATCAAATACATTTTAGTGATTTTATTTTTCCATTTTTTTTTTGCAT
>CAJQZN010038616.1:15553-26565 GCA_907164685.1 Colias eurytheme | reverse complement strand
TGCAAAATGAGATTTATTGTCGTCCCAATGTACCATTTACTTGACCGTAGTTTGAAAACTTTTGGAATTATTGTTAAATTCTCGATTTTCAATGTCGATTCTGACTGATCTATATATTCTACACATAAATTAATGCTGGTATGGGTAAAAAAACGATTTGACAGCTGAGCAACGTCATTTTCAATCTTTTTATCTTACCTAATTATAATACGTTATTCCTCCACAGATGTCGCTATACATAGGCAGCGACACAGCCGTGCTCCGTATCGGCAGCGAGCGTTGTTCCCGGTACAAGACTCGATCCAGCTGTGTAGGGGCCACAGATCCGCACTGTGGCTGGGATGACGCTAGAGAAGTGTGTGTGAGATCGTCTCCACATATACACCATTCCTACTTCGTGCAAAATACGGCTACTTGTCCTACTGTGAGCACGCCCGGTGAGTACCTCAATTGTTATGGGCGCCTGGTACTTCGTGAAAATGAAGCCTAATAAACTCACATCAAACCTAGTCTTCGGTTGTCGCCTTTAGATGGACATAATATTAAATATGAAAATAAGAAGAATACTAACGACGTCTTTGTCTTATTATAGACGCATCTCCTTAAAAACTACTTGTGTATAATATAAAGTGTTTAAATACTTTAAATCTCATTATTACGCATCTATAGTGGATAAAGTGTTTATAAGTGTGTGTCAACTGTCATGGACACTTACATATTAATTTAAAATATTACTCCATGATTTCTATGTTTCATCTTTTTGTGACGAAAGAGGCTTATGTACCGTCTATTAATGATTACTTCACACCAAACATTGCCTTAATGTTCAAAACACATTTTCTTTAGCTAAATATCAATTTTAATTAATTTCAGTGGACGGTGGTTGGTCATCCTGGTCAGAGTGGGAGCCTTGTATGCAAGATGGCACACCACGAGCTCCCTACGGCGATGATAAGCCAGATATGTGTATGTGTCGTACACGCAGGTGTGATAATCCAAGACCGGCGAATGGCGGACAAGTGTGTGTTGGTAAGTGGGAGTGAATAAATGTTTTATTATCTGAATTTTTATTTAATATGTCCAGAATACAACAAACATGTCTTTTATTGATTAAATAAAGTTGTATGAATCTAAAATGACATATGATATAATAAATTAGATGATTATGTTTCTGAATATTGTTCAGTAAATGATAAACAAAAAAAATATATTCATTTTTCTGAGTACACAAACATCTAAAATACTTATTACCTACTTATTATATTTTTATATAATATAGTCTATTAAGTACAAATCAACACAAATAATAAACAAACAAAGCCTTTATTATCTGTAGCCGTTTGCTACAAAATGCCACAAAGTAACATATTATCCTAAAATTTCCAGGAGCCAGTATAGCAGTAACAAACTGCACTATCCACGGTGGCTGGTCAGCCTGGTCGTCCTGGTCGGAATGTTCCACCACTTGCGGTATCGCCGTGAAGTCCAGACGCAGAACATGCACGTCGCCAGAACCTAAGTTTGGAGGCAGGGTGTGTGTGGGCCAGGATGTACAGGACTTGTACTGCGCTAATCTGCCGCCTTGTCCAGGTATGTGTTAATCTGCAAATAATTATAGTTCTGATGATAGATTCTATTGTTGTGCGGCGTATTGAAGTCTAGACAAAATATGCACTTATCGACTGAACGATCGACTTAACGCCATATTGTGACGTCATAGCTGCAAATTTTATAAATAAATTTCGTTAAGTAATAGCGTTTGTTTTATAATTAAATTAGATGAGAAGAGTCAGGGAATATAAAATAAGGTGTTATTTGTGTGTAAAATGTATGTGTCCAGTAAATCAAATGACATTTGATTCATAAAGGTTATTGACTTTCAAGTTATTTTTTTTAATCCTGGTTTTTTGGCTTACCTTTACTGATTGTATTTCCCCGTCTTAACTGTCTTAACAAAAATGTTTGTTCAAACCAGACCCAGCACTGGCGCCAGTAGATGGCAGCTGGTCGCCCTGGGGCGCGTGGTCCCCTTGCACTGGCTCAGGGTGTGGAGCTGGTGCGGGAACGAGAGAACGGCGCAGAGTTTGTGCCAGTCCACCCCCTTCACATGGGGGTGCGGATTGTGAGGGTGCGAGATATGAGAGGCAGGCTTGTGATCTGCGACCCTGTGAAGTGCGTAAAGCGACTGCGTGGACCCCCTGGGTGCAGATGTTAGGTAAGTGTAGGGTAGTTTTATTTTCTAATAAATTTTTTTGTACAAAAAAAAAAATTGTAAATAGAAACATAAAGGTTACTTACAATTATCCTGAATAGCAAATCTTCTATAAAAATATGTCAAAAAAGTATCAAATATGTCTGTAAAAGTAATAAAATGCTTTGTTTATGCACAGGTAATGCAACAGATGGCAGTTACACAGAAAAGCGATTCAAGTTCCTATGTAAAGCGCCCACACCGGAACAAATAAAGGTAATTTTACAATAGTTCATTTTTGAAATCTATATTCAAAATTGTTAGTGAATGTTAACTTTAACGCTCCATAAATACACACCCTATCAAAAAAATAAAAATAAGAGTGAATGAATTATGTCGATTTGATATTATTCTCACTCGCTGTGTGACGGTGTGACGTCATCTTAAATGTCATTCGCTCTGCTAGTTCCTTTTAGTGGCGTGCCGACTTAAATTTCAGTAGAGATAATAAATACTTAAAAAAATGTCCAACCCAAATGCTTATGTGCCAGAAATGATATTTTTTATCATTCGATCTAATAATATCATTTCTGGCACAATACATTGAAGCTAGTAAAACACCTTTATTTTTAAACCTTTATTTATAAAGCAGTGCTATCATAACATAATCTTCTTCCAGCTATCTCTAGCCCGCGAAGAAGAACGCTATTGCACCCCACACGGCACTTGCAGCAGTACCCCACCCCAAGAAGGGGGTTGGGAGCCGTGGGGTCCGTGGGGGGCGTGTTCAGCCCCCTGTGGGGGTGGACAGCAACCCCGTGCTCGCAGGTGTCGACGACCCCCTTGTGAGGGACCAGCTGATATGATGAGAGCTTGTAACACGCATGCGTGTAATGGTTAGTGAGCGTCATATTCGAACATAGAACTATAAACAAACTCACAATCGATTATTAAAAAGTCGTTAAAAATGTCCGTTGTGCAAAATATTTATTCTAATTAATACCTTATTACGTAGCAGTAACGTTCAAAGTCTATTGTATTGCCTGAAAGAAAACTCTGCCTAACACACGCAAAGGCAGAGTTTTGTTTTAGACAATTTTTCAGCGTGATGGTGAGTCTAGTTCTTTTTTGATTATTTTACGTCAATGTCTAACGTGCACTATTCTCTTAATAGAATCACAAATAAAAATGCTCTATCCTGAGTTTCGTAAATTAATTTAAAACTATCATAAAAAAAAATAGTTTTCTATTTGCATCGTAACAAATATTTAATGTTTCCTGCAGGCGAATGGTCATGCTGGAGCGACTGGAGTGAATGTAGCGGCAATTGCGACATTGGTTCCACCGGGCATCGAACCCGCACCAGAATGTGTTTGTCGCCTGAAGGTTGCGCGGACGCAGGCGCGGCGCTCGAGAGGAGGATCTGTGTTAATACTTGTGCAGGTTTGTAAATCTATGTCGCACTTAATATGAGCAGTGTTCTCGTACATAGTTGTTTATGATCAAGTTTATGTTCGTGTTCATGTTCATGTTCATGTTAGTGTTCGTGTTCATGTTCATGTTCATGTTTGTGTTAATTTTCATGTTAGTGTTCGTGTTCATGTTCATGTTCGTGTTCACGTTCATATTCACGTTCATGTTAACGCTTATGTTCACGTTCTTGTTCACGTTCAAGTTCATGCTCAAGCTCATGTTCATGTTTATGTTTATTTATAACACGCTTATAATATTATTATCTTCACTTGTATGCTATAACCGGCATTCGAGTCGATTTTGACGCACTTTAAACGGACAGATTTAATTCCAACTTCGTACACTTATCCAGGATCGGTGACAACACAATAATTTCACGATTAAATCTTTTTTTTTCTTTTTTTAATACAAATTTATTTAATATCAGATTCAGAATCCGGTTGGGGTCCATGGGGTCCATGGGGCGAGTGTGAAGCGGGGGAGAGAGTTAGAAGAAGGAGCTGTGAGAGCGGTGCGTGTGTGGGCGCGCAGTTACAGGTGGCGAGGTGCGACAAGGACAACGATATGGATAACGGTGAGTGCGAGCGAGAGGGAGCACAATTTGAACAATCGTATGTAAATGGATGAGTTTTGTACATATACATTTTTTTCCAAATGACCACCTTATTTCAGTAAGCAACTAGACTCAAAATGACTTTTAAAAGTTTAAAAAAATAAGTAAAAAAATAATTTATGTTCAATTCAGCAATAATTCGAATTAGCACCTTATTTCGTTGTAATAATGTTCAAAGTCTGTTGTGCATATTGTTGTTCATGCAACATTGCAGTTTTTGAGCGAGATTGTGGGTCTTCTTTATTCAACGTCAATTGTATGCTTAATCATGCGTCAGCTATATTATATTTTTTTTCCTTTTCATAAGAGGAACTTTCGGTTCTATGATAACGTTTAGAAATAAAACAACACTGCTTTCAAACTTTAATGTATTTAATCATAAATAAACATTTTTCTCAATTAGAACTATACGCGATGCCGGCATACAGTCAAGGAGTCGAAATGGCGTCTTTCGTGACACTGCGCAATGATTCCCTCAGCGTGGGAGGCATTGTTGGCTGCGTAGTCGCTGCTTTTGTTATGGGTGAGATGTTTGTTTAAAATAATTTTATCTATTGTTAATTACATAATATATTAAAATAATTTTATCTATTGTATAATGTACTAGATTTCCGCCCGCGGCTTCGCCCGCGTTTTCAAAGGAAAACCCGCATAGTTCCCGTTCCCGTGGGATTTCCGGGATAAAACCTATCCTATGTGTTAATCCAAAATACCCTCTATATGTGTGCTAAATTTCATTTAGATGACAGATTTAACTAAACGTAAAGTTACCTAATTATGTAACTAAGGGCCGATTTTTCAATGCTTGGTTAAAACTTATCCGTCCAATAAAGTATTACACGATAATATTAAAATGTCACGTAAACTGTCAAATACGGGCAATAAGAATACGTTTTTAAAATGGTAGTTTTATACATTATTCGACGAATAAGTTTTAACCAAGGATTGAAAAATCAGCCCTAAATGCAATTTGAAGAAAAAGTAAATCTTATTGTTGTATTACCTAATGTATGCATTTGTGCGCTTGTTTGTATTTACTACTCTTTGTTACATAAGCCTTATTTTTGATTTTTGACCCGAGTGGATTCGCTGTGAATTTCTAGTATTAACCCGTTACGCGTCCGGCGCACAGCCGGCACCGATCCCGATAGTGTCAAGGGAGTTCACGAAATCTAGCTTTTTTATGACTACCGAGTTTGAAAATTTTATTTACCCTATTGTTCTATAATTATATGCCATGTATGATATATTTTTGGAAAAAGAGAGGAAACTAGTTATAGCATAAAAATGTAATCATGACGATATATTTATTCTATAAAATTATAAAAAATTGATTTTCTTTTGTTTTAATTTTAATTGCTTACATACTAACACTTACATGATAATGCTGAGTCATGAAATGATCATATTCACGTTTTCATATCACTACACGATTGCCAAATACATTCACTTATATTTTCACACATTTAACACAACGTATTTCACTATGAATAATAACAAATCTCCATTATTCACAAACAAGAAAAAAAGCGCCATTTTGCGTCTTCCGCACTGAAAAGTTGAGACACTTTTTCACTGAGTATTCTTCAAATATCCCTAAAACCAATATCATAAACGTATTCTACGTAAAATTTCCAGTAATATACGTCTCAATTATCACTCATCTAATTATTCCTCTCGGCATAATTCACAATCCAAATATTCGTTGAACAAGACAAATGTCACAAACTATGGCCGATGACGCAACTCAATCAATGATTCACTTTTTTTTTTATTTTGTGGTTTTAGTCTCTATTGCCTGTCTCGGAGTCGTGTCGATTCGAATTATAAATGTTTAAGGCATAGAGAAATATTTTTTATACTGGAAACATTCACTTGTAAGAACTACAGGTGACCTTCAAAGTCATTGGCCGCGTTAGGAACAGCTTTTGTACGCAGGACGCTACAGTACCATTTTGAGTTACGAGCAACCGCCGCGCTGTACGTAGGACGCGTCACGGGTTAATAATTATTTTGCTTCCACAATTCAGTTCAACTATTAGTAGTAATTTATCTACGTTATATATTGCCAGAACCTATTTTAGAGTTTCTCATGACACCAAGAAGCTTATATCTAATACACTGGAGATTGCACTATGACCATTAACTTGTAACAAGAAAATATGACGTTTAATGACGCCTGTATGTGTTTTTATCCCTTTCACACCAACTTGCCAAGTTAGGTGTGAAAGGGATAAAAAACATACAGGCGTCATTCAACGTCATATTTTCTTGTTACAAGTTAATGTTCATACTGAAATCTCCAGTGTATTAGATATAAGCTTCCTGCATGACACTCATCTACTATTTATTAAAATACAGGTTGCCTAGTCTGTCTAGCAGTGGTTATATTCTGTCATCGCCGAGGATCCCTTCCGTGGAGGAAACAACCACGAGTGCCTTCTAGCCCGCATTATATCACGGCCAAACAGAATAGCTACGTCACTGTGCCTTTGAAGGAAGTTGTGAGTATAAATTGTAGTTATTAAAATTCTTCTATAATAATAAGAAAGAATCAATTTGTTCCGTTTTTGCTAGGAAAAACGGAATTTATGAGGTTATCCAAATATTGGATACTTAGAAATATCCAATATTTTAGTAATCTGAAGTCAACAAACCAAAAATCTTAAAAATCATAAAAAAAGACAGCAGAATAGTTGAATAAGTGAATAAATAATGTGAGTCTCCTCTTCTTGTAACACATTTCTGCAAATATTTAAAGAAATAAATTTTTACTTCTAGCCTCGCAAAGCAAAACGGCAACCATCATTCTCAGGCATCGGCGGAACTAGCGGTATACTTCTGTCGAAAAGCAATAATATTTCCAACGCTAATAACCATAATACAGCGATAACTACCCCCAAATTGTACCCCAAAGCGATCGCAAATGAATATGATTCTATGGGCACAATACGACGACATTCCAACCAACCAAATAATAAAAACAATTTGGATGTGGAAGAAGACAAATTTTATTGAACGGGGAAATTTTGTATTTGATACACATTTGTATTGGTCACCTTTGTGTTGGTCATCTTTATACCTGATACATTATATTGGCCACCTTTGTATTCGATACATTTGTATGGGTTATCTTTGTATTTGATACACGTCATTTGTATGGGTCACCTTTGTGTTGGTCATCTTTATACCTGATACATTATATTGGCCACCTTTGTATTGGATACATTTGTATGGGTCATCTTTGTATTGGATATATTTTTATTGGCCATATTTGTATTTGTAACATATATAACAGACACCTTTATAGGTAAAATGTGTTGACTGGTTGAGAGCTTGATGTTCTACCCACATATAATGATTTGACAATTTTGTATTTGACACCTATTTTTGTTGAATTGATTTTTTTGTATTATAAAATGTGAGCTATGAATGTAGTGTCATATATTATTATCAATGAATGTATATTGTAAAATGACATATTTGTACATATCAAATAATATTATTCAGTCTATTATTGTAGACCGTGTTTCCTTATTACGTTTAAAACTTATTTTAATAATTGCGAACGTACTTAAAGTTATTATAAATAAGTTTAACCTAAGTAATTACTTACGCTCTGACGTCTATTGGCAGCTGAACACTATAAGATCTAATTTAAGTTACTTAGGTCAAATGGCAGTGCCATGGGACTTATATAAAATGACTATGTTTTTCTTTTCACAGTAGATTATTTTCGGTTTTGATCTCAGAGAGATTTATGGTATTAAATTTCTAAATGAAACATCTACTTCTTTTTTTAATTTTGTTTTTCTGTTTTCTATCAATAAATACATTTGAATTTCTCATGCTTATAATGTCGTGTTTCAAAAGTTATCTAATTTACTTTGGCGGAATTTCTGAGTTGTCATCTCTACATGTAAATTAGGCAAACATATTAATATTTGATCTTTATAACTAAGTTTATAGACATATCATTTAAAATATTCATATGTTTTTCTTTGTATAAACAGTAGCAAAATATTTTTATAGTAGAAAATGAATTGACAATTCGTATTTTCTACTAATTTCCGATTTAATTATATATTTAACTTTCAATTATGCCTTCAAAATATCTGTTATTATTTTTATTGCATTTTTTTCCGAATTGTATTTTTTATAATAGTTTTTTTTTTATATTTTCTGTAGTAATATTTAGTAGCCCAGTGCCATGGTGTAAATGTATAGAATATTAAGTTTAAAGTATAGATAAAATATATAACAAAGCCGATTGTGCCATGTATGTTATTATTAATTATTGTCCATTATTTATAAGTGCCTTCAATGTACAATATTTTTCCAATTAAATGTATAGAAATTAAAATTAAATATCAATTTGTAATGTAAAGAATTATACGAATGTATTAAAATTTAAAATTAAGAATAACGCGAATGATTATATAAATTATTTTTTATATCAATGAAACAAATAATTGCACGCTTTAACGCTGCCTTCTCTTCAATTAGGGTCTTTCACACAGGCTTAAATATGTGTCATAATATACACAGCTTCATACAAGACAATTTTTCAAAAATATTTTTCAATGTATGTAGTAAGATTATAGCAAATAAAAAACGAACGGAACTAACGTTTTATACTAAAAAGGTGATAAATAAAAACAGGTTTCTTTAAAACGACATAGGCATTATTGAATGAGATAGGTCTCACCAAGAAGCTTATATCTAATACACTGGAGATTTCACTATGAACATTAACTTGTAATAAGAAAATATGGCCTTGAATGACGCCTGTATGTTTTTTATCCCTTTCACACCCACTTGCCAAGTTAGGTGTGAAAGGGATAAAAGCTTCTTGCTTATAAGCTTCTTGGGTAAAAATGTTTTATTATAAATAGACATATATTAGACAGTGCGCGCACAAGCAACTTTGTCTCCGCAACTATTTTGTCTCCGCAACTATTTTGTCTCTCCCACCTATGGGCTAGTATGAAAGTGCGCGCACGGAGCGACGTAACTCCCCATACAAATTGATGGGAGAGACAAAATAGTTGCGGAGACAAAGTTGCTCGTGCGCGCTCGCTCTTATGGTCATACCACAAAACAATTTAAACACAGTCTTAACTTTAAACCAGGGATCTGTCACTTTAATAGTTGTCTATGTGATACGACAAAACCAGTTTAAAGAGAACCTGCGCTTATAGTTAAACCCTGTCTAAAGTTTTTTGTGCTAAGACAGATTATATTTTCTCGTTATGGAAGAGTCTCTTATAAAAAAACTGTGTGTGGAAAGACATTATGTAACTTGTATACACAGCACTAGTAGTACAAAAACCGGTGCCTTAGCCAAGCGTATACGTATCTGTAAAAACATATTCCTTATATTTTATAATTTAGATAATCAATTTTATATTTTTATATGAATTGTTGAGCTTTCAACGTTATGGTGGCTCATGTTGAGTCGAATGTTATATTTTAGATTATTTTATATTTTTAATAGTAAAATATTTGAATGCTTGTTATAAATTGTATAGCCTTGAGCACCTTGAGTTATGTGCGGATTGAAATGAGCTATGAGCTATGTATTATTGGTTATTTACCAGATAAATTATGTACGTGTTGCGTCATATAAAAGTACAATTTGGTAGAATTATAAAAATATGAAACTACAATTTCTTGAGATTTTTACAGGCTTGATACTTACAGGCTTTATTTTAGAAGATATATACTAAAAAAAATTCTATTTTAATTTTGTTACTGTACTTATAAAATAGCCTGTACCATTACAATTATTCGATTGTATAATAATTTTATTAAAAAACAATTAGTACTTTTGTATGACGTCACAATGTATCCTGTATTATGTAAGAGGCTTCTCACGGAACTCACCGATTTAACGTTTTATTATTAAGAGATTAAAATTGTGATTCGTTAAGATATTTTGTAAGAGAAATTGATCAATTGCAGAAGTTCTGAAAGTGTCGGTTGAGCTGTACATTGTTATTACGCTAACTACTTAAAAGTAAATAAAGACTGTCGTATTATGAATTTGTTTTATTTTATACCTTTAATTTAGTTACGATTAAGACAATAACATTTCATCAATTCGGTTCATTGTTTTGGCGTAAAAGAGTGACATACAGACCCACATTTACATTTTTTTTATAATATCCTACTAATATTATAAATGCGAAAGTTTGTGAGGATTTACTCTTTCACGCAAATTCTACTGAACCGATTACAATGAAATTTAGCATTATGAAATTTAGAGGGTAACTTGGATTAACACATAGGATAGGTTTTATCTTAAAAATCCCACGGGAACGGGAACTACGCGGGTTTTCCTTTGAAAACACGGGCGAAAATCTAGTTAGTAGATTAATTACCCCGGGATCGAAATTTGTACCTTTCAGTTATAATAGGCCCACTAGCAAGGATATACTTATAGTCTATAGAATAGAATTCGTAATCAAGTATATTGATGATAAATTATTTATTGATACACACAATAATTATTTATCTTCAGGTGAAAATTTAACAAGCGGTATTTCATACAAAACATTTTCAGTAATTTGTGTGAAAGCCAGTTTATCAGATCGAATGCGAAATTAACTGACACTATACTAATGGAAACTGCATGCATTACATAAATAATTTGGAAAATCCAAAAGTGCACGCCTCATAATTTTTATTTAATAAATATTTATTAATAATTATTATTTTTGTTTATTTAATAAC
>CAJQZN010038616.1:0-15153 GCA_907164685.1 Colias eurytheme | reverse complement strand
CAGTAGTACCCACCTCAACGCTTCGCTTATGAGGCGTGCAATAATTATTTCTGAATAATTTCGGACGTATTTTCTGATAACGTTTAAATTTACTACAATAAAACTTAAATTTACATATTACAAATTCACTAAGATAAAATAATATTATTATGCCTACTTGAAGGGCTTCATAAGAAAACTGCATCTAAGGTAATAAAATAATAATACCTACCTACCTATGTAAAATATTTGATTTATCTCGAGTGAAGTTGGAGCTTATACACAAGAGAATGATTATCTACACTATTAAGGATTAGATTTATTGAAGTAGGTACTATCAAAAACCAATTCAGAATTTAACTAATGTATTTATTAAGTATCTGAAATAAAATCGCGTCTGTCCAAATAATCATTGTCGATAATAGTATAATAATACTTCGAAATTCAATTACGCATTAATTTAGCTAAATATTGGTGAACCACGCCAAAACAATTATTATCCATTCTAAACACCTCTCTGTAAACAAACAGATCGATATCGTATACATAATCAGCTTTGACAAGTTATAAATATTCAGACTTGTCTTGTTTTAGATGACTACTGACTATACAGGGTGTAATCGTTAAGTGTGCACAGGCGATTATTCCGTAACTATTGTAGATATCAAAAAACTTTAATCTGATATCGAAAGCCCTTAGCCTAATGAGTAAAATTACAATAATAACTTTTTAAAAATAAAACGGGAAATATATCCAAAAATTTTACATCAAACACTCCCATACATTTAGTATGAGATATGACTATCTCAAACATGTAATATGAAAAATGTTGGTTCTTTTTTTGGTTTTGTGCTTAAATTACTTCACAAATTTTAATGAAAATTCATTTAGAAACTGTAAATAGTGCTCGATGTGGAATACAATGGTTTTCCAAAACGAGGACGTCACTTCGAACTTGCTTTGAACACAAAATGTATGGGAAATTAAATGTATGGAAGTGTTTAATGTAACTTTTTTGGATTTTTCCTGCTTTATTTAAAAAAAGTTATTATTGTCATTTACTCATTAGGTATACCTAGTACTTTCAATATCAGTTTAAAGTTTTTTGATATCTGTAATAGTTACGGAATAATCGCCTGTGCACACTTAACGATAACACCCTGTATACGAATCGATAGGTTATGCTATCAGTTTAGTGAAGTGAAAACAACAAATAGAACTAAGTAATACTAATACAAAAATAAGCGTAGGTATCTAATGATGTTTCCTATCATGCCAGATTCCATGTCCGCTTTACTGAACAGTTTTCTTTGCGATTTTTTGGAAATAGAACCTACTGTGACAGTTTTCTTGCCGTATCTCAGTAGTAAGTAAACAAAAACCCAGTACCTACTCGGTACTCGATAGGTAATAACAAGATAATAACTACAGAGATTGATTAGGCTTTTAATCTTTAGATAGCATTTTTACGTTAATAATAAATAGGACATAAAACCAAAAATCGTAACCCGATTTTAAATTTTAATCATAACAATAAAAATTATAGAAATTTAATGTACCTACATAAACACTGTAATTTTGAATTTTGATATAAGTAGGTAATATTGTTATTAACTACCAAGTAGACCGTAGGTACGCTGCGTTTACTCATTTACGAAGTCAAACTTTAATTAAGTTCTTAAACTATTTCAGCGTCTATTGATTTACAGGAAAATAAGAAAATAGCTACCTACTTAAACAAAATGATCAAGTGACGCGAACTCGATACGATATTTCTATAAATAAACATAATCAATAGATAATTATATAGACCTACGCAGTATTTTTTTTATTATAATAAAAAGCACGAAGTCCACTAAAATAGTATACCCACTGTAATAGAGTGCCATGTTCATGGTAAGTAGGTACTTATACTGCTTGTGATCAACGTTTAAAATAGGTACCGACTTCAATACAATGTGGCTACTGTGTTGCATAAAATAGCGGTTTTATGGATACTTGCATTTTATCGGTTTCAAAATTATCTATTTAATTATTATTATTATCGTTGGATTGAAGTCTTTATTGAGTACAATGTACAAATCTCAAAATTTTACCTACACGTGTATAACGTATCTAGTGGTTAAAAGTATGAAAAATATCTTTGTAGTTGAAAATGAAAAAGAAATTACGAACACAAGAAACATCGTCATAATTGGCTTAAACATTCACTCAGTATCAAAACTTCAAAGGGACTGGAAAACCTTATATGCTAGGTACCTATACCGTATACGTATACCGCACGTAGTTTAAAGTGAAGTGAACGAATTGTTTCATCTTTTGCTCGAAATTTAATTTCAAAATTTCGTTTTATGATTTTTATTCCTAAGTCTTCCTTTAGCCGGTTAGGAATTCGACTTTTTCGATGTGTTTGATAGGTACCTACTTATTTTTTCGCTATTGATTTTTACTCAGAGAAACATGGATACTTAGCCTAAGTATTAATCCCACCAAAAACATAAATGTAAAAATTGGAGCCGAGTTCAATCGTTGACTTAATTTGCCAAAAAAAGAAATGAGATCTAAATGTGTGCCAAGTTCTGTAGACAGTCCAGAAATTTATTTATAAAGATGTATTAAGTTCTTAGGTGAACTGAAAACTCAATTGTTTTATTTTCCCTTAGAGAACAACGTTTATTCTAAAATATGTTTTTTTTTATTAATTATTTTCACAAAGCAAACATCTAGAGGCTAGTTTTTAGAACCTCACAAAATATAAACAGTAGGTATGTAAAACTAGCCTCATCAAATTATGGAGATCAATAGGTCATTAGTTGTTTGATTTGTGAAAATAATAATTTAATGGCTCATCCGAAATTTTATCCAAAATTTCCCGCAGTTAGAATTCAGTCCTGTGTTCTGTGAAGATATGAAATTATATTAGCTGTTTCATTTAGTCAAAGCGAAATGCCACAAAGGACGACAAAGCCCCCGGGCTGTTTACGTGTAGTCCCCAAAGAAACATTTCATCAACTCTTTTTTGGCTAATCTTTGTTTAATGATAATATGAGAAATGTTGCCAAATTAAACGGACATTTTGTTTGAAGAAAATGTTGTAGGACTTTGTATTGTAATGTTCTTTGAGTCTTTATTTATTTTATGGTCGGTGTACCGCGTACTTCATGTTTATTGTGGTTAAAATGTAACCATTTTGTTACAAAAAGCTGTAATCATACTTATTTGGTCTATAAATAAATTTTTTGTTTAGAACCCTACTGTCTTATCGCACATAAGCATTTTTCTCTCTCTTTATCCAATTTCAACTATAGAGCCTATCATGCTGATGTAAAAATACATGATTTAAGTCGAATGAGATGAAAGATTTGTAAATAACTTCTAATAAGCTTCTAATGTTCACGACTCGTTCACGAATTGTAAAGCTTATGTTGTAAGGTAGAGATAGTATTACATGTAATATATAATACCAAGATTTCGTCATCGGGTTGTTTAAATTCCCTGTTAAAGGCGCAAACATGGATTAAGGAAATAAGTCCGTTTTGTATCCTAATTCTATTTAAATTCTCAATGCGTAAGTATCCAAATTATTTTGCACCTTTGCGATTATGATTTCGGATATATTAAATTTACAATACATGATTCTCTTTAGTGCAATAGTTTGGGCGGGACACTTCAGTGCTCAAAAGTTGTATCCACGATAAGAGACAAGGTTTTTGTTTAGAAGACAAACACATTAGATGACATGGGACTTATTCTTTATTCTTCTTCATATGTAAGTATAGATAATGTTGATAAGCATTAAAGTTTGTAAGGTTCTATGGATAGACTCTTTCACAGAAAACAGCGTTTCGTGTAGGACTGAAATTAACTATACTAACCTACTTTTAAAGCCGTGAGATAAAGGCGCATGCATCGGCTACAATAATAAAAATATTCATTAAATGGTTTACAACTTATAGCATCCATTAAGTCAAACGCTTATTCTGTCTAGACGATACGTGCCTCAGATCGTGAGACGAAACCGATCGCTTTTCTAAAGTGTTTAAGTGACAATAGTGATACAATCTACACCATCTATTTTAATATTACGATGGTTTACGATTCTATAAATAGATAAGCGATTGAATTTTTCGAATATCGTTTAAGAAGTTGAAAAAAAAAATGATATTGAGTTTCATAAATATCTCTGCTTGTTGATTTTGAGTGTTTGTTTGGTATCAGAAACATACATATTTTTATTTGGTGGTGCCAAAGGAACAGTTAAAATTAAATACACAATTAAATTTTACACATATATTTTAATTTATTATAAAACTAAATTCATTCTTAAACTTTAACAATGAGGCATTCACAACATAATTTCAGAAGATTCCACAGTTCCTTGAAGTCTATGTCTCAAATCCAGTACCTATCACTAACAAGGATGTCAATTTCCATACAAAGTACGAATTCCACTAGATTTCACATGTGAAGCGCCGTAATTGCCCCAGTTACTCCTAAATCAGTCCCCTGCTATTTCAGCCTGCGAAAAGGTAACTCGATTTTACGATTTAAATTGCAAACGCTGTTTACAAGAGTTGAAGAAGATTTTTTAATTCACTAGAGCGTGTAATTTGATTTATTTGCTTTTAATTTTTGGCAGCTGACTCGAAGGACCAACTTATCTGAAGGTTTCGTAATTGGATAACTTATAAAACAGTATTATCTAATGAATTAGTAGAAAAAATATAATGGTATTACATACTGGAACATCTGGCGTATTGGATACGTTTTTTGAGATACTTATTGATTGTTAGTATATTTCTTTTCCCTTAAGAACATGGCAACGTAACTTCGCAAATTAAAGTATCTCTGTATTCAGATGAAGTGGTATCGATATAAATATGTAACGTTTGTAGCTTTTCCATTTCCTCGTATTTTAGCTAATTGCCAATCCAAATTCACATCAGGCATTTCACATGTGTAATTGCATCGGGCGTAGTTTATTGCTCGATGCCTATTTGGAACATTTTATGTAACTCGACTGGCCTATGCACATGTAGATAAACACAAGTAGCTTTGAATTAAATAGTAAATATTATAGACAATTATTGAATTAAATTGTACATCTTATATATAAAATTCTCGTGTCACAATGTTAGTCTGCATACTCCTCCGAAACGGGTGGCCGATTCTCAGACTTACCCGATATGCAATATATAAAATTCTCGTGTCACAATGTTAGTCTGCATACTCCTCCGAAACGGGTGGACCGATTCTCATGAAATTTTCTGTGCATATCGGGTAAATCTGAGAATCGGCCAACATCTATTTTTCATATGTACCACGGGCGAAGCCGGGGCGGACCGCTAGTATTATATAATAAATTTATACGTTGTATGTATAAGTTGATAAAATTATAATTAATATCATACACAAAGTGAACATTCGAATGGCTTTATAAAACCAACGAATGGCTGAATGTATGTAGTTTTGTCAAAGGATAGCTTTTGACCTTTCCATTTAATTAAAAGTTACAAAACTATTGGTTTTGTCGCAATAGTTTTCGGATCATCGTTCACAATAGTTTGGGATTGAATTATTTGCGGTCCTGTTATATTCATAACTTTTTGTTCGAGAGATTTATTCTTGAGGTCTTATTGCTATTGTTATTTGATTTCGGGATCTTTTAGCATTTCTTGTTACATTTAAGTAAAGTTCTTTACATACTTATGCTTTATTTTCAGAATAATTAGGCAACTATTTTTATTTATTTAATTAAATTCGTTAATAATAAAATTAAAGAGTAGCATTACACTTATATCGAGTGAGTCTAATATGTTAATTAATATATTTACAATTTACATATCTTATTTTTGCGCCTTTAATTAGCTTCACTATGAGAATTAATATAATTTAATCATCTCTATATTCCTTAATTATCTGAACCAAATTTCAATGAAGATGGTTGGAGTTCGATTGGATGAAAATGAATACGTATTAAAAACGTAACGAACAGATGGAGCAACATAGAATTCTAGTTAACCAATTACTTACACATTATTGATTATACTTACACCTGCCGAAAAATAAAACGACAGCCTTGAAGAAAACAACTATATCTAAATATTGTGTTTGATTCTAGTTTATATTAAATTATGTACTCCATGTAAACTTCCAGAAAATAACAACATTGGACCTTCAAGGTAAAATATGTCCTAAGGCTAACGCGGATTTAACGCTATCCTCCTATTCGAAATACGTGTAATATAAAGAAAATAAATTGTTTCCTCAGTAATATTTTATTGTCTTGTGCTAGATATATAATCTAAAATGACTTTATTATGTACGGTGAGTATACAATATAATCCATACTAATACTATACTAATATTATAAATGCGAAAGTAACTCTGTCTGTCTGTCTGTTACTCAATCACGCCTAAACTACTGAACCAATTTGCATGAAATTTTGTTTGGAGATATTTTGATACCCGAGAAAGGACATAGGCTACCTTTTATTACGAAATATGTACCACGGGCGAAGCCGGGGCGGACCACTAGTTTAATATAAATATGGTATGAATAAGATGCATGTGGGAATTACATAGATACATTAATATTATTTTAAACAATGTAACTACAATTTGATTTACATAATATTTGCTAAGAGCTTGTACGACATTCATTTTACGTGCTGAGTGAATTAAAATTCCTCTCGCGTGAAAAAGTCTGAAGAAAACGCTCCATCATTGCTGTCGCATTACCTACATATTATGCTGGGAGAGCAGTCTGCTTCATTATATTTGCATCTTGTATGCTGACGTAGACGTGATTACGAAAATCTTGAAAAGCTTGGATGAGATATTATTTCATAATTCAAAGTATGAGAATTTTATTTTTATTAGATTAAAATTTAAAATAGATGCAAAAGATAGATCGGAAAGTAATGAGATTCTTTAATATATGTTGTTAAAAATAATATGCTAGAAAAGCTGAAATTTGAGGTTTTTTTAAACAGTGTTTTATTTTCGTTTGAGTAACAACAATAAAATAATTACATGGACATGGATTAATTGGCCTTTCTTTTATGTGAATATGGTCCCGTCCAATCGAATTTTCATTCCTTCCTCATCTTGTTTAATCAGCATCCTCAACGACTCTTTCTGGCTTAGAAATTGCTTATAAACGGTTGGTGATTAAGATAAAAGTGTTACATTAGATTTTACACTCGTTCTAATAATGGCAAATTATTAAAAAAAAAATGTTTTCATCATAGCCAGCCAGCAAAATATAAACAAATGTAAAATAAGTGGAAATTGTATACAGCTTCAACCAAATTAAAAAATTAAATACTGCCGGTCGGGTCGTCAATGTTTGATTTTTTTCAATTTGATTAGTTTCATTGAATACTATAGCTTTGTATTTACAAAATTTAGGTTTAGCCAATGACCGAAAGATGTTTTTTATAATTATATATTTTTTAAACGGTTCTGAGAAATTTTCGGATAGGATTGTTTCGCAACTCACGACGACGCAAGCGGAAAAGCTTCTTTAGACCTTTTTAAAAATTATAAACGTAAGGCCCTTCGCTCATGGAGCTACTCAAAAATGACTGAACTAATCAGTAATTACGATTACAAACCAGTTACAAATTGTATCTCGCATACAACACTACTCAAGTTATAAGGTTTCAGTCACTTGTCAATGTTTGCTCGTTCATTTTTATCATAAAAAACAAAGAAACTCGGGAAACCAGTAGCGTGGAGACCGACACGACACGTCGCGCGTGATTTGTTGCTAACGCGTTACTCACCAGTTAGTAACTAGTCGCGTCGTGTGCGAATCTCCATAGAACATGTATGGGCTGTGACGCTCAGGCAACTCGTTAGTAATTTGAGTTTGTAACTGGTTCTTTTTGAGTAGCTCCATGAGCGAAGGGCCTAAATTATAACAAATTTAAACTTTTTATATAATATTATTCAAGTAGGACTTTTCATATAAAGCATATTATAAATATTGATGACAAAAACATGGGTATTTATAATTCATTTTTCTTTCCAAGGAGCCTGTGGCTGATTACAATATAAATAATCAGCTTTGGGCATATTTTCTTCTACGACACGGTCTTTTAAACATTATTATTTATCTAGTAATAGATAACTATCTATTATTTTGTACGTTTATTATATAAGCATTTTTCCGCAAACAATTCTTCATAATTTTATAACAAGCTAGACGTGCCGCGCGGTTTCACCCGTGGAAGAAACCGCCGACAAAAGCAAGTGTTTCTATAGGTTATTCTGCTAAATTAGCAACATCACTACCAAGTATGATCAAAATCCGTTCAGCAGTTTACGTGTGAAAGAGGAGCAAACACAAAAAACAAAAACATACATTTACAGATTGTCAGGAGAAAAACAATGATTGGAAATGTCTAAATGGTTGAATTGATTTTCATTTGTGAAATAATTGAATTGGGTTATATGAAAAGCGGAGATGGTGAGATAATTGTTTCCATTAGGATACGAAGATACGGGTGTTGTTAATCATTCAATGATCACAAATATAGGTACCTATATAGATTTAATTAATATTTGGTTGATATAACAAGCTGGCAAAGAGTATAAAAATATGTAAGAAATATCTACGAAACGAACGCAAATGCGATGAAAATGCCATGCAATTGTAATGAAAATGCAATGCAAATGCCATGCAAATTCCATGCAATTGCCATGAAAATGCAATGCAAGTGCTATGCAAGTGCGATGCAAGTACGATGCAAGTGTCATGCAAGTGCCATGCAAGTGCCATGCAAATGCGAATGCATGTTGAATTAATTAATCAGGATCAATCTGAATTAAAACAGAGTTCACTCGATTGATTAAAATATCTTTCTTAATTAATGTCTCTCATAATATAACTTTGTTCCTGTGTATAAGATGGATGCAATGTAATATGGTTCTAATCAAGTCTATATTTAACATTGTGTTTAGAGAAGAAGTCGTCGACCTTTTTTGTATATCTTATTTCATCCCTAATCAGGCACTATTTTCCACTTGACAAGAAATCGAAAGAGATATTGCCCTGGGACAAATTGCGTGCCATTAGAAACGATTTCTAGCGTAAAATAAAGATCGTATCTGAGACATTAACGTAACTTATTACCTTTCACAATCTTTGTCCAGCTTTGAGGTTGTTGAACTTACCGTCTTTTGATTTTCACGACTAATAGGTAAATCAACACTCATATCATTGTTTGTAATAGATGAACTCAAGAACTACTTAAACTAATTTGATACTACTTTTAGCAACAGAAAAAAAAACTGCACCACTTCTGAATTCTCGTTTGTATTTCTTTTTTATAGTTTGAAAGTGAAAACTATAAGTTAATATTGCGTAAAAATATACAAGCATAATATAAAAAAAACACGTCGTGAACACGTTCAGCCTGAATTTACTTTATCCAAGAAATATGAAATTAGATTGTAACTCACGTTCACAAAACATAGTCCAATAAAAAGAGTTTCTATTGAACTGACGTGAAGTTCCTTTGAAGAAAAGGCATAGGTTAAGTGTTACAAATGGAAAAAAGGTCTTAAAGTTTGTTTCAAAGCAAGTGGGACTATTGTAGTGAGATTTAAATTTTGCTTTATAATTCAGTTCTTACAAATCTATAATTTAAGCGAAACTAAAACTACTAGGGACTAGAACAGCATTTGACAAAGATTTGTTAATATTCTTGTCTTGTGTATTTTTAATATTATGTGTTTAAATATAATTTGACAGAAAAGCCTTCGGCTTCCTAAGGTATGCAATTTATGTAGGAATATTTCTTTTCAATTAACAACTATAAGAATTATGTTTAAATATATTAGGGCTATAAATAATAAAAAAAGTATTGATAAGGAATAAATCTATTTATTGCCTCTCTAAGAGAATAAACATACAATTTATATATTATTCAACGTTTAAACACTGCAACGGGATATTCAGATAAGACAGACGAGATATGAAGCAGAATATTGTGAAGATTTATAAAATGTTAAATCTTTTTAATACTTTTCAATAAACTCCGTTTTTGTTACAGTTCCATAATAAAAAGCTATAATAAAAGTGTGCCATAAAGAAATAAAAAGGACATTTCAAGTAATCTTAAAGTTGTTAAAGAAATGACAATTTAAACGGAGTCTTATCTCTTTATATTAATTCTAGCGTAAAATTTCTAAAAAAGGATCATTTTACAACTCAAGAAACTTGGCGATTTAAAACTTGCAGCTTGAATATGAATTAAAAACAGTGAAGTAGAAAATATACATTGTTATACATAAAGTTAGTGACATTGTTTGCACATTTAAGATGTAAAAAATGATTAATAAGTATTGTACTATCTTATATACAGATAGTATTAGATTTTTCATAAAAAAATAAATATAGTTTGTATTTAAATCTATCTCATTTGTTGGTTAAAATTTAATAATTAAAATTATTCGATATAGTGAAAATTAAGCAACAACAAATTTCTCTATATACAAGTAAATGTTAGTATGGTTGATATCTACACTAATATTATTAAGCTAAACAGTTTGTTTGTTTGAACGAGCTAATCTCCGCGTTAAATCATAATACATAATTATCATCACGCTAATACCAACAGGAGCAGAGCAATGCGGGTAAAACCGCAGGGCACAGCTAGTAGAAATAATTAGACAAATGATAAGAGTCAACAACATATAATTTCTTTAAAAACATATCATTTAAACATAAACTAAATGATAAGGAATTTGCACCAAATTGTTCAACTTAAATTAGAGCGTGGTTAAAACCCCTTCTAATCTTAAAGTAAATAACGGTGCCAGGATTTGATTTCAATTCATCCGGAAGTTTATAAGCCAAATTTGTTAGTATAATCTGCACTGGCTCCCAAGTTTTAACAGTAGACCTCTCGACTTTACAATGAGGTCGTGTGCTTGCATAACTACCGAAAAGATCCATATAGCTGCTAATGTAGCTATACGTAGTAAGAATAATTCTTGATGATAATTATTATCATTTGAGTCATTAATTTATCAAACTCCAACAGTAATTTATGCAATTAGACTTCTTTGAATCGTTCAAAATACATAATTTAATACATCTGCCGGCCATGTAAAGCATCATTTGTTGGTATATTTAAAAACGGATTCCATTTTCAGTCTATCCTGTTTGCTCAATAAGGTTCCTACCATGTTTTTATTTGACAAAGAATTCCTTATTATTTTCTACAAACACGACGTTGAGGAGTATTTCAGTTATTTTATATTTTTAGACACAATACAATGTCGTAAAAACTTAAATGGCTAAGAATGTAGAGATTATCAAGGGCTATTTTGTGGTATATCCTATAAAAATTGTGACAGTTACCGAATGAAAGAAGAAACAGAAATACATACTTAAATAAATATCATTCTTAATTGTTTGAAAAAATTGCTTAGTTTTATTAAATTTTCAAAAGCTCCAAAACTTTAAGAAATTAAACATCGATGAATAAAAGTTTTTGCATAAAAGGGTCGTTAACCTTTTTCGTGGTGAATCGAATGCTATCATCATCTAGAGTTTCTTATAATTGTTTGTATAAAGTTCTGTATAAATTCAGAAATTCGCTAGTCCATGTTATTTAGCGGTCTTAAATTTTCTTAAGAATGGTTTTAAAATGGCCTAGCTTCGTCAATGGCTGTCACACCTTGGCAGTTCGCCAGCTGGATAGCAGACAAGGGGTTGAAGAACTTATAAATCATGGAAGGGAATCAGGCTATTACTAAGACTACCTGCTTAGGACTGAGAAGATGTACATTATTCATGTCGGCTGCTTTTTGTCATGTCAACAACCCACAGATGGTTTTTGTCGTGAGTTATTAGTGTTTCGCTGTTTATTATTCAGTGTGTTTTGTAGGTTCTCATTTGTGTTTAAATAGAAAATTTGCTGATATTTTCGATGAAAAAAAAAGGATAAAAATCTTTTAAATTGTAATTATTTTCAGGATAATATGATGTTAATTTAAATGTGACTTCGACATTATGTGATTTGCGAAGCTGATTTAAAACATTTTAGACCTTAAAAATAGACGTAATCACCACCATAATTTATTTGTAATGAGTATCCAATAAGAAAAGTTTTTAAAATATATAGTAAAATTAAAAACAAACAGTAAAATCTTGAAGTTGGTCGCAGAAATTGATATAAGTATCTAAGTATATGTACTTCTTACTATTTATTTTAGCAAGAATTTAATACAATAAGAATTTTAAAGAGATTAACAACCTTATTATATGCATGAAACTTACGAACTCACTTTGTCTGACTTGGAAGTTAAAACTGTTTTAAATGTTCTTGAGGGTGAGGAAAATTTAATATTCTTTAATAAAGCTGGCACCTAATTTAATGTTTTTTAATTATAGAGATAAATCAGGTTTATTTTGTTGGAATGGTAAAAATTTCAGTGGTTAATTGTATTTAAACGATAGGTATTTTTATTAAATTTATGTTATATATATTCAATATTTATATTGTTTTTGTTAACTGTTTACCTAATGAATGTTAAACTTGATTTGAAATAAAAAGCTTTAAACATTATTTTATAAGTACAGCCTTCAGTTACTTAATGTACTGGTAGGCACATGGTTAGAACTTCCTACTCAGAATTCGGATACAATATGCAAAAATTGTGAAGAACATTGGTCTTTTCTAGCGTCTGTGTAGTTTATTATGTTAAAAGTTGTTTAGTCCATAGAGTCATTATAGGTCCTTGTGAAATGTCAAGGATTTATACCGAAAATTGAATTTATTGTTTCACTTATTTATTGTTATACCTAAAAGGTAATTGTAATGATTATAATTATAAGCTCTGCAAAAAGGAATCTTTTTACAGTACTCAGTAGTGTCACACAAAACTTGTAATAATTATAAATTGTAAAATAATCTCTAGATATTTAACTGCTTCCAAAGGTTTAATTAATTCACGGTAACTTGGGTCGGAGTTCGGAGTATTTGATATCTGAGGCAAAATTATCTGGCTCGTAATGGATTCCGGGAAAAATATTCTATAGGCATATAATTCATTTTGAGGATCTCGGGCCTTCTGCTGATATTTTAAGGGGTTCGTGTTTACGTTTGATAAAAGGTTACCATTTTTTATAATATCAAGGTGGTCATTGGTTCAAAATCAAGGTGTAAAAGTTTTGTGTGTACCTAATGACGAAGATAAATACAAATAAAATATATGTTGTTATAATAAAACATTAAATTAAATGAAATTACTGTTGGGCTATTCCGTAAATTTCAACATATAAAAGCTATTTTAACAATGGCTAAATAATTTGATTCAATCATTTCCGATGCATCGTTAGGTATTTCAATAATTACAATAATTGTACATTAAATGTAGTTTATAATATATCGCATAGGCAATACAATTACATTTGCATCAAGTATACATTAAACATTTCATTTCTATGTTGAAGTAAAAATATCTCTTCATTTGCGTGTCCAATATGTTTCTGAAAATATATTCGTATTTGAAACATATTTACGAAAAACCGGCATGATTTTTCATGTAAGCTCGTTTTTATATGCCTCTGGTGCAAAGAAGAAAGATTCTAAGATTAAGGTGATGAATTAATTTTTCTAACATTTACGGCCCTTTTTAAACCTTCGTAATTTTTATATTATTAAAGTTGTCGTGATGAAAATTCTTGACAAGAAAGTTCAATAGTAACACAATACGTCTACCGTTTTAGAAACATGATTCCATGATATTTTCTCGATAGAAAAAAAATACAAAGTTCTCATTGTTATTTTTTTTTAATCTCTGGCATCTTCAAAATAACAAACGTAAAGTTACGACTTTTTGGATATTAACTATAAAATATACAACCTATACGTCTACCGATTTAGAATTTTGAATTATGCGATGGTTTTGAAATAAACAAGAAATACTTGAAATTAGCGCGCGACCAGCCAATATAGCGAGAGCCGCCCTGTACCTTCCTACCCCGATCGCTGCACGAGTCATTCCCGCTACGGCCGTCACACGGGGAACTTGTGTCGCTCGCGCAATCGTAAAAAAGGGTGACAACACGATAAGACAAAATGAGACAAATGGGGACAATAAAGAAAATAAGAAGAAGAAACATAAAGGTTGGAGGAAAAAGAATGCTTACAATTGGAACAAATTAATGAAGTAAGTTGGTTTTATTTTAAATTTGATGATAATTGTATTATAGACGATGTTTGATATGTACCCCTGTTTTAAGTACATAACGAATGTGTAAGATTTTTTCATTTATAGCATAGATAATCTTTTCAGAAATCCGGAATCCAGAAGGAAAATAAACCCACTGATTGTTCACAATGTGAACCGACTCCTTCGTAAGTACCTTTATTCAGTCAAAAATGTATGTTATCAACGCTCTACTTTTTTTTATCGCATGATTCCATTTTTAGCAAAAAGCAACAAAGTGCAAAGAAATAAAAAATCATGGTGAACTTAGTGGAAGTATGGTGGACGTAATATGGAACAGGAGCTCATTGGAGTAGTATTATATTTAAAAAAAATACGAAAAAATTTCAAGAATTACATTTCTTAGTAGGTGGTAGATAAGTATGTTGTATAAAGAATTTGATGTTGATATTTATTTCATTTATACTTACTACACCTGTGCGGGAAATTGCTTAGTACTAAAACAGGTTTATATTCATATTTACATAGTAATGTGAGTTTTCATTTCGAAAAATTTTGTGTAAGTATATTAAATTGAGTTCCTGGGTGATCTGGAAACACAATTGGGCCCGGAAGATGGCGCTGCAGTCACTCCTCCTAATCACATGAACCGATTTGGATGAATATTTGTGTGCACATTTCATTGTTGTGGGATGATTGGTTGATTCGTTTTCACATTAGCTAATATTATGTATTTTTGTTGTAAACTTAATTTAATGTTTATAATACATTATTAATGGTATAAATAAGCCAGTGTTCGTCTCACATTGCTGTACCTGCCTACCTACCCTACCAGGGCCTAACTTTGTTCTGGCTATTTTATTTTGATTATTTGTAATGAATAATTACAATTATAATAGAGTGCAAAAAATAAATACATGCGTCAATATATTTCGTGTTTTTTTTAAAACAATTTTTTTATTTAAAAAAATATCATTCCGA
>CAJQZN010038615.1:0-16518 GCA_907164685.1 Colias eurytheme | reverse complement strand
GACCAAAAAGTTCGAGACGATGTAATAAAAGTTTCACTTTAAAAACTGAAGTAAAATAACTTTGCCAAATTTGTGTTAAAATGTCCACTAATTTTTAAATGAGATATTAAGTTGAATATAGTAAAGTAAAGCATGATGTCATATTTATTTAGTCGCTCATTAGTACACATGACACATCAGAGCACGTTGGCAACACTGCTCGCCTAACCGTGACTTTGGCTCGAATTCCGATAATTGGCAACAATTTCTCAGAATTCTCATAAGTCATAACCACTGTCGTCATTCTGTTTTTTCGCTTGTCGCTAGGTTAATGTAAATTATTTTTTTGTTGTAACGAAACCGAAATGCGATGCCGTCGTTTTTTGTGCGGTTGCCTGCTTTACATAACAGTGAGATTGACATTTTGTAGATATGTACATCACTTTGTTAATAAATTATTTTGAAATAGAAATAGCACACGCACGGCTTCATAAGTCGTTCGAGTTTTAATAATTTTATTGGAATTTGGAATACAAAAGAATTGAAATACTATCTTCCAATTCATTCTATTCATGTTCAAGAACATTGCACACAATATAGGTATTCAGAAACATTTCGTACTTATGTATTATTGTGATTTCTATAGATTAAAGATAAAACATAGGATATATCACAGTATTACCTACAATATATAGATATTGTAATACTGTGGATATATTGTGAACAGTAAGTAGGTATACCTACTCTAGAGCCGTAATATAAAATAAATGGATTTAATTTCTGTGCAATAAGTGATAATTATTGTGGATGATGAATTATTTAATATTACGTCAGACCAGATGAATATTCATGCTGTGGAAAAATTTAATTAGTTTGGTACCTTCTCTATGGTATATGGTAGGTACATATAGGTAACATTAGAGCAGCCTATAACCCCGTATTTTAACAAAGGTATGGGTACTTGAATAGTTTCAGTTTTCTTTCTTATTTCAATGAACATTTAAGATAAAAAAAATGCACTGCAATCTGATATCGAATAGTTTAATATATTCAGTTACCTGAACATATCTATCTATCTTGATATACATATCTATCTTGGAAATAAATCTCATGTTCTAGAAGTTTGAAGCTAAAATAATGTTGGCACGCGCTAGTGTAAGCGGAGCCGAGTGGCACAAGCTGTCTAATTGATCTGCTGTTACAGAGTAAGGGTGGGGCATATCTGTAAATCACCTAGATATTATTATAATATAATGAAGATATAAAATTTTAATCAGATAAATGATAAGATTACCTAGTTCCTAATAACAATATAAATACAAAAGAATTATTAAAATTTCTTTTTCCGTAACGACTTATCCTAATAAGTAATAAGTAATAACTGTTCTGAAAGTATATTTAAAATAAGTTAGTAAGTACCTATATAAAAATTAAAAGCTATCTGTCATATAATTATTATTATTATAAGTAGCAACAATTTTAATCAGCTTTGTTATTTATTCACATACCTATAACCAATCTTAAAATGTTTCCTATCCAACATACTTACCTATCTTTTTCCCTCGGATGATGATAACTGGTTTCCCAAGTGTTTTGTTGCTTATAGTTTTTATTCCTATCAATCATGATTTGAATGAATATAATATTTTTTAGTGTGTACACGCACCTCTAGCAGTATTTTTTAAAGATGCAGTTACACTGGGCCAGTGTCACGCTATATTATATCGACTTGGCGGAGTTTGCAAAAAATGCTTGGCTGTAACTAATCGCCCTGTCACACTACATTGCACGTTGAAACTTTAAATTCGTATATTTTTGAAGAAAATGCTATAAATTTTAGCCGTTCAATACCTATCATGTAGGTACTAAGACTTATACTTATATAAAAAACATGTTATTGCATTTTTATATACTATATATTATGTACTTAATTAATCTTATATATAAAAATGAATCGCAAAATGTGTTGGTAAGCGCATAACTCGAGAACGGCTGAACCGATTTCGATAATTCTTAGTTAATAATTAGAGTAGAGTATATTTTTATTCATAAACTAGCGGTCCGCCCCGGCTTCGCCCGTGGTACATATTTACGTTTTCTCTACATAAGAACCATCCTCGTACTTCAAGGAATATACATAATAAAAAAAGAATTATCGAAATCGGTTCAGCCGTTCTCGATTTATGCGCTTACCAACACATTTTGCGATTCATTTTTATATATAAGAAGATAAGAGAATAGATGCCTCAATGTATGTTTAAAATTTTATTAGAACGATTTTAAATACTCATACACACATACTTAGATTACGTAGTAAAGATTACCTGTCTTTTATTTCTATTATTAATTATTATAATAATAATAGTTTAACAAAACTAAAAAACACGCTTTTAGTTCGGTTTTCTATAAAACGCGTGTTTTTTATTTTTTTTTTAACTATTATTTATTTTATCAAATTAGTGTATTGTCATCGGTCCTAAATAAATCTACAAAGTTTGAACGAAATCTGGCCGTTTAAAGTGGGTCAAAATCGCGCCCAAAGAAGTCGGTTACAAACATACAGGTGAAGCTAATACATATTATAAAGCGTGTAAAAAGGCTTATTAATAAGTAATTTGTGAAGATTATCCCCATCCAAACTTTCAAAATCCTTACGCTTTCTTATTAATATTTTTGCAAAGGGTTGAAATTAGTAAGTCCGAACCCTCCCACTTGTCAAAAAATATATTGAAATATTAAACAAATTCAACCCTTTAACAAAAAAAATCGCTTATAAAGTTACGGTAACTTAACCGGAACCTGTAATCATCTTAAGCTACGTTAAGTCTTATAAGTTAGACGAATACAATAGCTTTACGTTGTAATTGACCACCTGTTCATAGAAAATCCCTTTTGTGTTAAAAAAACACAGGTAGCTCCTGTACTATGCACAAAGGGTTATAAACCTTAATATATTGAGTTAAGGTGTAAATTCGATTGGATGTCAATTTCTGTCGAACTACGAATTTTTTATGAAGGAAACCAAAATGTTAAGAACGACTCAGCTTTTTGCCGACACGTTCTTATCGATTTGCCGGCTTCGTGATTTCGCTGCCTTT
The DNA here is from genome assembly GCA_907164685.1 of Colias eurytheme. Taxonomy (NCBI): domain Eukaryota; kingdom Metazoa; phylum Arthropoda; class Insecta; order Lepidoptera; family Pieridae; genus Colias; species Colias eurytheme. The sequence goes on along the minus strand of CAJQZN010038615.1, from coordinate 13,441 downwards.
TGATTAAGCTTTGGCCACATCTGGGATATTTTTTTCTTTGAAAAAATTACTTACCATAAACTAGAATTTCTGCTTATTAGCACATGCTAAGTACATACTTAAACACCTGTATTTACTCGTATACTAGGTAGCTTTTTCGGTCAAATTTATTTTGTGTTTAAATCAGTGTTATTGTATATCATATTTTACCTAATAGTTAGACAACTTTAAAAGTCCGTTTACATAATATTTTTCGTACAGTTTACCTATATTAACGAACTTAACCAGATTAATTAATATTTAAGCATTACCTAACTATATCGAATGACAAAAATAAAAAAATAGGTACGTTCGTTCCACTCTGCACCAACAATTTCCTACCTATCATCCCTGAACCAAAGAACTTCACCAATACGTCCAAAGCAGGATCAATTGTAATTTTTTTCAGTCAATTTTGTGCGGAACCCAATGCATCACGGCAGAGCTGGCAGAACCCCAAGACGACCTCCAGCTGATTTATTATTTAGATATTTTATTTCGTCCATCTTTATATTGCTAGGAACCAACCTTAGCGAGACATTTTTCAACCAATTGTGAAGCATGATGATGTATGATTATTTATTATTTACGTGTAAGTTTTAAATGAAGTGTTAGTACTGTATGTTATTTGCATAGTGTGTGTTGTCTTAACTATAAAGTGCATGTTTCGTGTTTATAATATACTAGCTGCACTCCGCGGTTTCACCCGCGTGGCTCCGCTCCTGTTGGTCTTAGCGTGATGATATATGTATAGCCTATAGGCTAGGCTAAGGCCCCAGTAATAATAATGTACTTTGTGGCTAAGGCTATAGCCTTCCTCGATAAATGAGCTATCCAACACCGAAAGAATTTTTAAAATCGGACCAGTAGTTCTTGAGATTAAGGCGTTCAAACAAACAAACAAACCAACTCTTCAGTTTTATAATATGATTCATTATTATTTTGACATTAAAATAATATTATTTGTTACATATTATGTCGATGTATTGATGGGATATCAATTAATTTATTTAAATCGTTTCCATCTAGATGCTTGTGAAAATGATCGAAATTTTCAATTTATATGCACCACTTCGCCAATTGATATGAAATTTGGCATCCAACATATCCAACGACCAATCAACGTCATAGCCAGTTACTATTATTACGTCATTGTCTGTAATTAAAATTCTTCAAAATGTACATGAACAGCGTAGATTTTTGTCTTTTGTTTTGTATTATTATTATTTTTTTGTTATACTTAACTCCCATATAAAAAGACGCCGCTGTTGTGCTTGTGGCCTAAACGATTATTTGAATAATTGTCAAACCATATTATGTTCATTTCCTAAAAATTACTCACGAATAAAAATGTTTACTTTAAGAAATGAAATCTTAGTGTAAACAACGTTGGTAATCCTTCAAACAAACAAATGATTTATAAAATATCGTTCACAACAAAAAGATAAAAACAAGAAGAAAACCTACACAGTTCGCATAAGCTTCATTAGCGACGTCAATCCGAGTATCGTTCGAATTACGATTATTTATTGTACATTATGTATGCTACTGGTATTAATCATTTCCTCAACTTGTCAGATATAATATTCGCATTTAGCTATCAATTTATCTTCGGGCCAATGAAGCGAATACTTTGTATCGAGTCGCGACGTGACTTCGATTTTTTGCTTTATCCCTTCGAGATAAATCTCAAGGATTCGGACCTTTTTGTCGTACTTTTTTATATTGAACACAATTGTACGTTACGCCCGTATGTCCATGGCAACTGAGAAGCCTATTTTTATAATGATATGTCAGATTTGACAGCGCATTTTTGTACCGCCCGGTTTCGTTATTCAAATTTTTATTACACGTACCTAGTTTTTATACAGTTTCTTTTGTTTTATATTACCTATTTGAACAACCTGATCTTCTCTGAATGAACAGAATCGGTATTATTATTTATAACATGTTACATAAGTGGGTAAACGGATTTAAATGTTTATCCACGTGTATGATCAATGTGTTATATCTGTGGTTAGGTATATTATGATTTATGATTATGCTTGTATGTAAAGTTATAAAGATTTTTATTTTGTAAATGGACAACGTCAATGTGTAAGAACAGATAAAAGTAAGTCATTTGGGTGATTCAAAAGCCCACGTAACCGTCTGATTTAAAATCGAAATAGTCAATTTGAAAATAGAACAAAAGTCAACAATGAATTCTTTACAATTTCTCTGAAAACGTAAACATGAATATTTTCAACGCAAATATATTTGAGCAGACGAACGCGTCTATTTCATCACGAATCAAACTAAACATTTTATAAAACTTTACGATCGAATAAATTCTAACAATGAACACGTTAATCCGATCTACGCAGAGATTATTCCCGTATTAGAGGGAGAAGGTTGGCGAAACGCACGAGTGCGACAGAGAGGGGAGATAGGAGCATGTTTTTTTGGGTCATGGGTTCAGTGCTCGCGAAATGCGCGGCGAATGTGTGAGTACATGTAATATATTGTTCTTTACGTGTGCTTATGTTATGTAAAATATAAATTGAATGATTATTTTTAGTTGTACATTTTATTTGGACCCAATTTGATGAAACAAAATATTTTTTTACGTAAAACGTGTTTGATTTATTGTGATTTCAGAACTTGGGTAGGTAGGTAGGTACTTACCTAATTTGTCCTTTACCTATTAATATGATGGTGACACCAAACAGTGTCATCATTCCTGAGATCAGTTCGTTCAAACAAACAAAGAAGCTCTTCGACTTTATGTTAGTCTAGAATCTAGATATACTTTATGATGATGTTGACGTGATTTGAAAATGACTGTCATTAAAGCAGCAAGTACCAATTAGACTAATAATTATGGCAAATTTTTTCATTGTACTAGAGGCATATATTATGTATAAGTACTTAATATTATCTCGAAACTGCAATTAATAAAAAATGAAAATAAAAGATTTTTTAATAATTAATTAAAAAATATCCTGTCCAGGATTTTCCCAGTAAACCCATTTTTAATACATTTTTTAATACACTAAATTTATTATAAAATTGGTCTCATTCTATTATCACGGCGGTGAAGGTCGACCTATATTTGGATCTTAGACTACTACTAATATTGAACCATATCAACAGAATACAGATCTTTAGGGTTCTTCTTAATATGAAATCTTTACTATAGAAGAGTAATTTCACTGCGACCTTGAAGCTGTTAAGACTACCGTTGATAATTAACAACTGTAGTCTTAACAGCAGTTAATTAACTACAGATACCAATTGGTGCATAAAGCTACTTCTAGTAATTTATTCCCAATGTCATTTCAATCCAGAATTATATGTTATTTTGCGATACAAAGATGGATTCCCATAATGACCTCTTAAAACATTTATAGGAACATAGATTTTCGGTATAAAGAGACTATGTCTTATTTTGGATCTTCACCTACATAACGAATTTCATTGTAATCGGTCCAGTAGTTTTTACCTGAAAGAATTAATATCCATCCAACCATCCTCACAAGCTTACGCATTTATAGGTAATATTAGTATAGGATATATTAGGTCACCTATCATCTCACCTGCCCTTGAAGCTAGGTCGTCTAGATATTCCAGCCTTATTCTAGGTCACCTGCTGTCTGACGTAAGGGCTGTTACATCAGTTTATAGCTTTATATCAGTTCATAGCCCTTTGATAACCGTTTATTTTAAATTCTTTGCGGTTTATATTTTGTACATAATATACGTAGATAACATTGTATAATGTATATCTTGTTTAAGAAATTATTTTTAGTTTTTACCTATCTGTATACTTATTTGTTTATAAAAATAATTAGCTTTCCGCCCGCGGCTTCGCCCGCATTTTTAAGGAAAAACCCGCATAGTTCCCGTTCCCGTGGGATTTCCGGGATAAAACCTATCCTATGTGTTAATCCAAGTTACCCTCTATATGTGTGCTAAATATCATTGTAATCGGTTCTGTTGAATTTGCGTGAAAGAGTAACAAACACACACACACATCCTCACAAACTTTCACATTTATAATATTAGTATTTAGTAGGATGTCTTGATCCAGCAGGAGTCGGGACAAGTTGTAATTTTATTTGTTTCGTTAAGAAAATTTATAAATGAAACAGATGTACAACGTTTTTGCCATACCTACTCCCCAAGGACACACAGGACATTTTATTTATACTTACAAGTAATTGATTAAAACAAAATTATTTAAAAAACACTAAACAAATCGTTGTCCTCTTTATTTTATTGTAATCAGTCAGTTAAAATTATAATGAAATGGTACATCAGAAATCAATTGAATTACCTAGAAAACAAACACGAGTATAGCATCATAGTTTAACATGTATTGAGTATACTATAATAATTATTACACATTGCAAATTATATTGCAAATTATTGCAAAGTAACAGTATATTTACACTTTTTAAAGTCGTGGAAATCAATAAGTCGATAAAATATTGACTCTAATATTTTGAAATTAAAAAAATCCTGACAAAACACTATAAAATCAAAAATTAGGTAGGTATCACAATTTAATATTTTAGGAACTTGGCAAATCGCATAACGACTATTCCGGTGAAAATTGTTTTGGTAGTAACAGCTGTATAAACCCTTAGACGAAAAATGTCGCATTTATTGAAAAATTAAAGTCCACTTATAAATCACATGTGTTCCTTTCACATTGTCCGGGATTGCAGTAGAACCTGGAATTCCCTCATTACACAAAAACACTTTCCAAAAACCGTCAAATGTTATAAATGTGTTTTAATTGTTCATATGATGAACCACGTCCACTGTTATGCTGGTCCCTTCCTGTATTTGGTTGAGAAGCGCCTCAGAGCACAACTTCTGTATGTTCAACTGGCAGAGCGTCCTGGTTTCATACGTCATCTTCTGCAGTTGGAACCCTATGTACTTCCCGAAGACGAGACATTCATCGTTGTCGTTGTTATTAAGCATAATGTCTTTTAATTCGTCAATCTTTGCGTTCAGATCATCGATTTTGGTCTTCTGCCGCTTGGCAGGAGGTTCTGCTGCAGAAGTACTGGGTGCCGTGATCTCGTAATCACTGAAACAGATTTCGCTTTTTATCTCCGGTCTATCCGGTTCGGAGCCGGTGGACGCAGCATCATCACTTTCTACTTCAACCTTCACTTGGGTCAACTGGAAACATAAAGCATTGTTAATTTTGCTATCATGATGATGAATATTTGTTGCTCTTTCAAATTACATTGTGCTTACCATTTCTTCATCAGTTTGTTGTTGGCTGGTTGGCTGGTTGCTTGTTGAGGATGGCTGGAAAAAATAATAATGGTTAGTAGAAATACTATGTATTTGAAAAATATTTAGATTTGGTTTAATGGGTATATTTAAAATATTTAATGGGTATATTTAAAAAACTATTTTCATAAAGATAATATATAGTGTGACTGAAGTCCCGTGTAGTGGGGTAAGGGGCAGATGCATTATTCATACATCTGTTTCACTGATCGACTTTTTTAGGGACAAGTAGGTGATCAGCCTTCTTTGTCCTGCCAGACTGAGACATTTTTTTTTCTTCGTCTCCACCGGGAATCGAACCCAGGGCCACTCGGCGCTACGCTCACGCGTCAACCACTGTACCAATGAGGCGGTCGAATAAAGATATATAGCGTCGTACATATATATTTAATGTAAACAATATCAGTTTGACCATTTATTCTGTACTAGCTTTCCACCCGCAGCTTCGCCCGCGTAGTCAAACGAAAAACCCGTATAGTTCCCGTCCCGTGGGATTTCCAGGATAAAACCTATCCTATTTCCCGGGATAAAAAGTAGCCTATGTTCTTTCTCGGGTATCAAAATATCTCCATACCAAATTTCATGAAAATTTGTTAAGTAGTTAAGGCGTGATTGAGTAACAGACAGACAGACAGAGTTACTTTCGCATTTATAATATTAGTATGGATGTGTGCCGATTTCAACAACCTTCAGTTTCGATAAACCTTTGTACACAGTATTTACATCTTTTTATTTGTAAATCTGGCAGACGCAGGATAAGGAATTATATATGTACATTGATATAATGGAGGCTATCATTAGAATAAAACAAGATATTTATTATAATATAAAAATATTGCGAATAAAAAGGGTTATTTAAAGAAAATAAAACGCTCGTTTGTACGGAATTAGTGTCGCGACTCCGACTCGCACTTGACCGATTTATTTATTGACAGATCATTCACAGCATTCGAACAGTAATATTCTTGGATTCAGGATTAACTGCTCAAAGTTAACTGTTTTGGCTTTAGCTGAAATTCTACTGCGAATTCATCCTGAAAATTAAACGAAATCAGTAAGAACCTAAGTTAAAAAAGCGCATGTTCCGAACACACGTGTCAGAAATGAAACTTCTTAGACAAGATTCCAAAATTGTCGCCTTACTCCATGACGTGACGGTATTGCGACGACCATGAAATTTTAATCTCAACGCACCTATAAAATTTCAATTAAAAAAAAAATGTCTGAGGTGTCACATCATCACATGAGGAACACCCGAATCGATGAAACGAAGTTCCTTTGGATTTGCGATAAGTACCTATAATAGAGAGGTAATTAAATAAATTAACAATATTTAGGAATTAAATGATACATGAAATAAGTGAAGGAATGATAATAAATCCAAGTTATGGATATAAACATTTTGTTTTATTTTTAATTGTTATATAAAATACATGTAAACTTAATTATAAATTTGGTTTATGGTAACTGAAATAAGACACATATATTTATGATTCATTCGTAAGTTTCTTGAAAAAACTGCATCGATGGTAGTACATATTATAGTGTGTTGTAGATATTGCTGGATTAAGTACATCCCTGGATGGATATAGCAAACCTCCTTTATCTTTTTGATCGATAAATTTGTGCATAGAATCTCTTGAATTGTACCTACTTAAAATATGCAAAAATGCAGAAACTGTCATACGACAGTTCACGGGTAGACTAACAAATGTAAAAAAAAGACGGGTTGCACTCCGGGAGTGCCGGCAGAAGTGAAAACTTGATTTAATAATCAAGTTTTCACTTCTGCAAACTTCTGCGTTGAGCATGTTTGATATCCATCCGTCTTACGCTTTTTCGATCAGGTCACGTGTCCTGACGCGAGTTTAAGATTTTATACCCATTACAGAAAAAGTGCTCAACGCCGCTAAAGAAGTTTTCACTTCAAAAAATATTTTAGTTGCGAAAGCATTACGGCATTTTGTCGGTACTACATTGTTTGAGGACATATCATTCCATCATATTGGTGAATTCCCAACATCTAATCATGTAACCGATTTGATTAAAGTCGTTATTGAGAAATATTTAGATATCCGAATACATTTTTTACTAAAACATACTTCAGAAATATGTATAAGATTGTCAGCCCTTCGCCCAAATGCAAATTTGCGATACATTGAAACCACAGATCACAGAAACTAAAGGGAGATATTGTTAGGGGGCGGGACCGGTGTCGCAGCAATATGTTCAAAAAAAGAACAAACTGTAGCCGTGCTGTATACGTACGTCACTTACAATCTAGTGTGCGAACGAATAGTCGCTCTCATATTTTTGTGTGATGACACGCACACAATGCGAAGTATTATTTTGATTTTGTTTACTGCAGTTGTGTGCGTAAATTTTTTATGAGACATGGTTTCGTACTCAGCGCAAGCGATTGGCATATCTCTAGATCTCTATGATTGAAACCCTCGGCTCTCTCAACAGATTTTTAATTGCTACCAGTCCATTGCGGAAAAAATAAAAGTCTTGAGTATTTAGTTATGTATTAATAATAGAACAAACGTGATACTCACGAGAAACTGTATTTTGACGATTTTTTCATGTGGTATCGCACCGTCTAATAAATATTTCTTCCCAGACGCTTTTATATCATAATCATTTTCATTGAAATGTGCAGAGCATATAGTGCTATATTTAGTAGGAATCCAGTCAACTCTGCCTGTTGCAGCGATCCACTTTGCTCGTATAAATGAATCGTTCGGGAAACTAAAATTCATTAAATTCTATTAGAATAAAACAAACAAACAAAAATCCTTTATTGTGCACCACAGAGAAAAGTACAATAAAACATGAAAATGTGGAATCCTAAACTTTCACAAATGTGGTATTTGAACCTAGGAACCCTGGCCCTGGTGTAAAGTGTCGCTTCACTAACAATTTGAGCAACCGTGTAATCAACGCCAATTTGCGTACAGCGACATCTATCAAGCTATTTAACAATTGTACAATATGCATATGTATGTACATATTATTATAGTCACACCTTTTTCCCTTACGGAGAAGGCAGAGCGTCAAAAGCCTAGAAAACGACGTCTAAAAAAAATAAATATTCTAAAAATAATATAAACAGAAACAAACTTGTAACAAGAATATTTTGCCCCAAACTTAACTGAAACGTATAATTGAACAGTGTTACGACCATCGAGATATATGTACTACGTACTTATCTCGATGGTTTCGACTTCCGACGTGTAAAATGCGTCAATATTTTTTCAAACTATATTTCAATGCATAAAATATTAAATTTATCTGGCCACAATTACATTATATAAGGATATTGTTTTTATCTGAAATCATAAAAAATCTATCGATATCATCTTTTACCAGCACTAGAGCTAATACCGCGTTGCTACGCACTACATTACGCGTTCTAATTGACGTGTTGAAAATGACGAGCGAATGCAGCCCGCAATGTATATTTTTGAGTAATGAATTATTTGAAGGACATTTTGAGAGACTTGTTTAAAATATCGTTGTTTTTTTTACTAACCGATGAAAAGAAATGTTTCCTTTGTTTAAGTTAAGCACTTGGCTTCTTGCACGGCAAGTAACGACCGCACATGAAGGCATTTTCTCATAATTTTGTCACAGCGTTCACAGTACTTCTCTCCGTTGCAGATAGCGAGTGACTAAACAGCGCGATCGCGTAGATGTGAGCAGTGCTCATGTCCTTGGCGCGTCTGCCCCGCCTACAATGCCTTTCTAACCTCTCTTTATATTATGTTCTGTGGCTTTAACAATACAACCTCGATCACTGCTCACTGGAAGTGCGCGGGGCGAAGTATCAGCGTGCCGCGCGAGAAGGAAATTCTTTCCAATAAATAATAATGAATGAACTTTGATTAAACTACTTACAATTGGAATTCCATCTTGATGTAACCAGATACCCAAGCTGCTTTCACTGTTAACAGAAAAAATAACACACGAGTCATATTTAATATAATAGAACGAAGCACAAAAAGAATTTAACTACCTACTAATCAATAATCATAAATTAATTAAGAGCATACACAAGAGCCGTTTTTCCATACAAACGTAGTCCCCTGTTTCCTCCATGGATTGTGCCACTAGGACTAGAGCAATATATTTTTTACTATTAATCTATGGTAACTTTAGCCACGTTCCTATGATTTCCTTTTTGTCATATCTTAAATTATGAAATTATGAAAAAAATAATTAAATCGGTCCAGGATTGGAGGAGAAAACATGGGGCTACGGAACGTCGAATTTGCGTAATTTTCCTAGGTATTTTCGGCCCGAGCTGCTCTTTTTTGCTCATATACCTGCTGGTATATCTGGTTCTAAATCTAACTGGCCATAATTCTCATCACGAAAAGTATTTTTTTTGATAGACGTGAGTGTATAGCCGCTTCAATTTCGTTTTTTGCCATTTGGCTACGGAACCTTAAAATTAACGTACCTACAATCAATCTAGAGCACCCCGTATAATATTTACGAAAAGCATCAATGGGACGTTTTAATTAGGTACCTAGTTGTTTATTTAAATAATAAAAATAACTACGTAAAAAAAAAACCGAATTCACCGACCGAAAAGTAAAAAATAAGAAAAAAAATGATATTATTCATTACTACATATTATTTAGATGTGCTATTTATTAAATAGGTTTGATGTCGGTCGAAAACTACCAACCTGGACATTGAACGAGGTGCGATATGGAGTTTACGTTTTTTAGAAAAAAAAAATGTTTTTTTCGTTTAGCAGATAAATATAAACGCTTTTTATTTCCTTTTCTTTTACCCATCGTTGGTTCAAAGAGTTAAATTATTTGGAACAACAATATTTGATACATTACTTTATTATAGGTAGGTACCAACTTTTTACGCGCGCGAAACATACCTAAAGTTCGGAGTGAAACCCCCCTGGTAATATTCAAAATAACAATCAAAACAACACATATCGCACGCTGAGAATGAAAGTGACCTAATACGAAATTCGTGTTTTTTGGGAATCATCAAAAAAGTGTTCGTAATTTTCAGAACTATTTACAAATCATGTCATAATTTGTTCGCATGCAAAGTTTAACTTTGCATGCGAACAAATTATGAACAAGTAAAAAATATATTACTCTAGTGGCACAATTCAGGGAGGAAACAGGGGACTACATTTGTATGGAAAACGGCTCTTTTGTTTGCTCTTAATAACAAAAAGAAAATATATACTTACATAGTCTCATTTCTTTTTTTAATTGCAACTTTTGAAGACTTTTTGGGTTTATATCCAAACCGCATAACACGGGGCATCTAATAAATAATGAAACAATCAGATCAATGTACACAGTACCTACAATTGTGAACATTACGAAAAGATATAAAATTTTCGAGGCTTCAGTTCAACTTCAACGTCAGTTAGCTGAGCCGACAGACGATGTCCAGTCTTATTATAGTTATGAATATGAACGGTGAAACGCGTAATCGGTTCTAATTAAAAGTCCAGCTTGTTCGCCGGCGCCATATTTCTCGTACCGCTCTTGTACATCAGGCTGTTCTTGAGATGCATGTGCACGACCCTCTGCTGTCCTGAGTCTTTGAGTTGCAATTCTTGCTGCGATCTGTTCTGCCGATTGATTAGCTCTTTTAATACGTTTGCGTTTTGCCTCTCTGCTCATCGCGTTGTTGAGGTTAGATTTTTCTTAGGCATTCGACTAAAAATATTAATTTCAACGTTTAAATAAAATAAAAAAACTAAAAACCTGCTGTGTTCGATTCGATTCGTTTGATGTGTTCGTTATTGTCAGGAAAAGGATGTTATTAACGAAAATCTCAAGAAATTTGCTTGCTTACTTAAATATTAGGAAACTACGAAAACTACGGCTAGGTATTAATTTCACGGGTTTGACAATCTGCGCAGACAGGAAAACGTCTGTCGGGTCAGCTAGTTTGCAATAAAATAATATTGCGACAATAAACTGAGATGTAAGCTATCCTATCTTTCAAGTTAGATCAAACCGCACACTGGGTGTAAATCAAATATAAAATCGGTTCAGCAGTTTAAGAATCCATCGCGAACAAACAACGTGACACGCAATTTTTATATACATACTAGCGGTCCGCCCCGGCTTCGCCCGTGGTACCTACATGTTTAAACTATCCTATCTCACAAGTTGGATCGAACTGCACATGGTGTGCGAATTTTATTATAGTCGGTTAAGTGGTTTAGGAGTCCATTGAGGACAAACATTGTGACACGAGATTTATATATATATTAAGATTAAGATAAATAATAAATATATAAAGATAAAGATTTACATTACACATATTAAAGTATGAAACTTGTACTTACTTTTATTTCTGTTCGAAAAAGTATCTATTAATTATGTACTTTCAATCTCGAAACGATGACCCATCTCATATACACGAACACTATACAATCTTTGTCCATTTCGTATTAATTTTTTGCAAAATAACGATAAAGCCGTCCTTCCGCGAGCGCTTTTGAGCCCGGACTGATGAACCCCCCGCCCCCGCTTCCAACCGCGAGCGCGAAAATATGTAAGAAGTATTTTTAATTTAAGTAATAATTGAAATAAAACGTTAATTTAGATAAAAATAAATAGCTGAATGTCTAAAGGACTATATATTCTACAATTTAGTATAACTGAGAATATAAAATACCGTGTAAATTATCCTAAACAGGTACCTGTTCACTACTTTTCTGGTAATGTTCAATACTTTTTAAGTTTTTATGATGTGGGGAAAAACGTATTTGAGGGAAATTTTGCATGATTTATTATTATTTACGATTTTACTTCAAAACTAAGTACCTACTAGATTTGTGGCTAATATTTTTCATAATAATCGTAATGCTGTAATATTGGCAGTTGTCCGTTACTAAATAAAACTTTTAATTTATATTTTTTAAATATGCAAGTACCATAGAGATCTAGAGAGATGCCAATCGCTTGCGCTGAGTACGAAACCACTACTTGTCGTTCATTAAATATAATTTAGTAATATTAAAACTATATTTTAGCACTATGCAAATTTCGAGAAAATCCGAAAAATATCAAAATCAAGTACACTCCCTGGTGTCTCATTACAAATTTACGCACACAACAGTAAACAAAATAAAAACAATACTTCGCGTTGTGTGCGTGTCATCACACAAAAATTTGAGATAAAATGAGATTGCTTGTCGATAAAATGAGAAACGTTAAAATTAAAACAATTTACAGGCAATACAGTAACTAGGTAGAAATGGACACCTTGATGGTAGCAATATTCATGGTGATGAAGTCCATAAAGCATTGCCTATTGACTTATTGTAAAGTAAAATAAGTATGAAATAAGTGACTTCTTTTTTTAATCCATGTATAATAATTACTATAAAATTATTGCTGGAGTACCTATCAAATAATAATAATAATACAATCAGTTATCAGATATTAAGCTAATAGTAATATGTACATCATGATATAAAAATACATATAAAAATAACAAGAGGTTTGTTCAAAACATGGTTCAAAAAATTCAAGTTGCTAGCCCGCTGCTAGCCCTATGCTTAAAAGCGATTTCCAGTATTAAAATCGTTTGGATACTTACTGCAAATACAAGCTGCAATCTTAATGTCGGAACGGCCCATTCAAACAGTCTTCGACTGGTCTTGCCGGGCTTAAAACATTTCTCTTCAAAATGAGCCGAACATATCGTACTCCGCTCTAGCGGCCACCAATTTGGTCCTCTGTTTGTACTATCAATCCATTTTTCTTTTATCTTTGGGTCTTGAGGAAATCTGAAAGTAGGTTACTTATAAATAAATAATAAACGCGTTATAAATAAATAATAAATTAGATGCTTTTAAAAAGTCAGATAACAAAATGTATTTTTCTTATATAAAGCAACAATTTTGTCTCGATACAGACTTTTTTGCGGGTATGGTATCATTACAGCCTAGTAGTCTGGGTGCACTTTTTTATTTAATCAAAATCGGACCACTATTTTAAAAGAAATAAATATTAAAAAATCTTATTATCTTAATATCTTAATTATCTTTGTTTAGTAAAAATAAAAAATAAAATTTTTCAGTATGTTACGTTTTAGGTCTACTGTCACCTCCTTTCGAGGT